>JXCR01020118.1:18423-30052 GCA_002079205.1 Phalaenopsis hybrid cultivar
AATATCACATTAAAAACTTTATTAGTATAATTAGTTATTTAAGAGTTATTGAAATTACATATTTATTTCAATTGTCTATTAGTGACAGATAAGCAATTTGAATTACGTTGTTGTGATTAAGTATTGATTTTCTAAAATCTTAGTTTGTAGTTCTAATATTACTGCCTGTGGGATCGATATCTAAGACTCCATTAGAGACCTATATTACTTGAGCGATACGTATACTTACATTGATAAGTGTGACTTTATCATTATTGAATATTTTATACATAAATCTTTATTGAATCTATAACCGTTATTAAGTTTTTGGTGTTGTTGCTGAAGAATTAAATTTTCTAGCAGCAGTATTAAATACTTGTATTTTTAAACATATATAAAGTCGCTGTCAAGTTTTAGGTGCCGTTGCCGGGAAGTAAACAAGAATCATAATTAGAGTAACAAACAAATTAAGACAATTAGAAAATTTTTACTGGAATTACAACTTATTTTCATATTTAGTTAACTGTTTTTCTATGTACTGATTTCAAATTGTATACGTAAATTTGGACCTGAAAATCTTATACCCTATGATTCAGAATTAGAACGCAATATTAGAAAAATTAGAAGACTGAGAAGAGAACCTATAAATTCTGACACAATGGAAAACAACGTGAACAATCAAGGAATAGAAAATGAACACCAACCTAGACCCCTACGAGATTATGCAAATCCTACAACATATGAAATTTACTTACCTATCCAAAATCCTGATGTAGCTGCTAATTCATTTGAGCTTAAACCTGCTATTATCCAAATGATACAAAACAATCAATTCGGAGGTACACCAAATGAAGATCCTAATTTACACCTCGCTAGTTTTTTAGAATTGTGTGCTGCCTTTAAATATGACAGAGTTTCAAACGATACTAATAGACTTAGGATTTTTCCTTTTTCACTTAGGGATAAGGCTAAGATGTGGTTAAATTTGTTAGCACTTGGATCTATTAGAACTTGGGGAGAACTTTCACAGAAATTTTTATCTAAATATTTTCCTCCATAAAAAATTGCTTAACTTAAAAATGACATAACATCATTTTGTCAGATTGATGGAGAGTCAATATATGAAGCTTGGGAGAGATTAAAAGACTATTAAGAAATGCCCTCATCATTCGTTACCAGATTGGTTGATAATTCAAACTTTTTATAATGGACATAACATCATTCTGTCAGATTGATGGAGAGTCAATATACGAAGCTTGGGAGAGATTTAAAGATCTTCTTAGAAATTTCCCTCATCATTCGTTACTAGATTCATTGATAATTCAAACTTTTTTATAACAGATTAGTGGGATCACTTAGATCGATTATAGATGCTGCGGCAGGTGGTTCTATAATGTCAAAATATTTTGATGAGACTTATACGTTAATAGAAGAGATGACTACCAAAAATTTTCAATGACCCTCTGAAAGGGTAAATCCTAAAAGAGTAGCTAGTATCCATGATTCTGATGCAAAATCTATGTTAGCTTCGCAGATTGCTGCAATATCAAAGAAATTAGATCATTATGGATAAAATTATTCTCCAACACCTCTATGATGGAAGAGAATTCATCTGGGCAATTTATGGATGTTAACCTTCGTATGAGACTTTAAATGATATCAATAGACCCAACAAAACTTATTCGAACTATTATAACCCAGGTTGAAAGAATCATCCAAATTTTAATTGGAATAACAATTCTGCTACAAATCGATAATGGGCGAACAACCCAGTGAACCCATTAGGAAATTCATCCAACCAAGGAAATATTAATTATACCTCTTATCCTCCAGAATTTAACAATAACACTCAAATTAAGGAAAATAAGTTATCTATGGAAGAGACGATATTAAACATGCGTCAACAATTGCAGAATCAAGGAAATCAATTACAAATTCAAGGAAATCAATTACAAAATCAACATTGAAAACCAATTGGGACATATCGCTACTGCGCTTAGTAACCGAACATTAGGAACTTTTTCTTAGAATCAAGGAAATCAATTACAAATTCAAGGAAATCAATTACAAAATCAAGGAGCTGCTATTAAGAATATTACAATTAGGGCATATCACTACTGTGCTTAGTAACCGAACATTAGGAACTTTTCCTAGTACTGTGTAATTAGGGCATATCGCTACTGCACTTAGTAACCAAATATTAGAAACTTTTCCTTGTACTGTGGAACCAAATCCTAAAGATTAAGGAAAAGAGCAAATAAAAGCGATACAATTACGAAGTGGAAAAGAATTGGAAACATGAGAATAGAAAGAAATGAAAACTAAAAAAGAGAAAGTGGATACAGAAAAAAAAAAGGATCATGAATACCCAGATTTAGAATATCCACTTACACCAATGAAAATTACTATGGAGAAACCTCCACCACCGTTTCCTCAAAGATTAAAGCAACACAAACATAATAAATAATTTTTCAAATTTTTTAGAAATTCTTAAGAAATTAACGGTAAATATTCCTTTCGTAGAAGTTTTAGAGCAAATGTCAAATTATGTGAAATTTATGAAAGATATTCTGAACAAGAAAAGGAAGTTCACTGATAATGAAACTCACTTAGCGAAGAGTGTAGTGCAATTATTTAGAAAAAGCTTCCTAAAAAATTAAAAGATCCAGATAGTTGTGTGCTATCAATGAAAAATTTTATGGAAGAGCTTTATGTAATTTGGGAGCCAGCATTAATCTTATGCCTCTATCAATTTTCAAAAGATTAGGATTAGAAGAAGTCTCACCTACTTCTGTAACTCTTCAGTTAGCGGATTGTCAGTTACATACCATAAGGGAGTTATCGAAGATGTGTTAGTAAAAGTTGATAAATTTATCTTTCCTATGGATTTCATTGTTTTAGATATAATAAAAGTGGATAAATTTATCTTTCCTGTGGATTTCATTGTTTTAGATATGGAGGAAGATAAATACCAGAGTCCATTTTTAGCTACTGAAAAAGCTATGATAGATGTTCAAAAAGGAGAATTAACTATGAAAATTAACGATCAAGAAGTGACTTTTAACGTTGTGAAATTTATGAAATACCCTGCTGTTGAAAGAGATAATGATTTTTTTTGCATGGAAATTAGTGAACATCTATTGAATGAGCATTTTAAAGAAGATTTTGAAGAGAAAGAAAAATTTGAAGATAGTGATGAAGTTATTTTGGACGAAATAGTAAATGAAGAATTAGATTATGTTCAGGAAAGATTTGAGATGCTTGATACTACAGAAAATGCTGATAAGAATCTAGTACCGTCAATTATAAAACCACCTGAAGTTGAGTTGAAAATATTGCCTAACCACTTAAAGTATGTGTTTCTGGGAGACTCATCTACATTACCTGTTATTATATAAATTAAATGTTTTGCAAGAGCAAAGACTTTTAGATACATTAAAAAATATAAGAAAGCTTTTGGTTGGACCTTAGCTGATATTAATAGATTCAGTCCTTCGATTTGTATGCACAAAATTATACTAGATGAACAATATAAACCAAGTGTAGATCTACAAAGGAGATTAAACACAATGATGAAAGAAGTAGTTAAGAAGGGAATTTTGAAATGGTTAGACACTGGAATTATGTATCCTATTTCAGATAGTTCTTGGGTAAGTCCAATTCATTGTGTTCCTATAAAAAGGAAGAGTGACTGTTGAAACAAAAGAGAGTAATGAATTAATACATATCAGACAAGTTATCGGGTGGCATATTTGCATTGATTATAGAAAATTAAACACTGTCACTAGGAAAGATCGCTTCCCTTTACCATTTTTAGACCAAATAGTAGATAGACTTGTTGGGCACAAATTTTTTTAATTTTTAGATGGAT
Source organism: Phalaenopsis hybrid cultivar (assembly GCA_002079205.1). Classification (NCBI taxonomy): domain Eukaryota; kingdom Viridiplantae; phylum Streptophyta; class Magnoliopsida; order Asparagales; family Orchidaceae; genus Phalaenopsis; species Phalaenopsis hybrid cultivar. The sequence goes on from JXCR01020118.1 coordinate 22,274, forward strand.
ATACCAGTTACCATCAAATTCCTATTGCTCCTGAGGATCAAGAAAAGACTTTTTAGATGGATATACTGGTTACCATCAAATTCCTATTGCTCCTGAGGATCAAGAAAAGACATTTCTTAGATAGATATACCGGTTACCATCAAATTCCTATTGCTCCTGAGGATCAAGAAAAGACAACACCAGTTACCATCAAATTTCTATTGCTCCTGAGGATCAAGAAAAGACAACATTTACTAGTCCTTTAGTTACCATCAAATTCCTATTGCTCCTGAGGATCAAGAAAAGACAACATTTACTAGTCCTTTTGATTACCATCAAATTCCTATTGCTCCTGAGGATCAAGAAAAGACAATATTTACTAGTCCTTTTGGTTACGATCAAATTCCTATTGCTCCTAAGGATCAAGAAAAGACAACATTTACTAGTCCTTTTGGAATATATTGCTCCTGAGGATCAAGAAAAGACAACATTTACTAGTTCTTTTGGAACTTTTGCTTTTCGAAATGTCTTTCGGATTATGTAATGCACCTGCAACATTCCAGAGATGTATGATGTCCATATTTATATTACTCCTGAGGATCAAGAAAAGACAACATTTACTAGTCCTTTTGGAACTTTTGCTTTTTGAAGAATTGTTCCTGAGGATCAAGAAAAGACAACATTTACTAGTCCTTTTGGAACTTTTGCTTTTCGAAGAATGCCTAATTATGTAATGCACCTGCAACATTCCAAAGATGTATGATGTCCATATTTAGTAAGTTAATTTTGCAACATTTCAGAGATGTATGATGTCTATATTTAGTAAGTTAATTGATGATGGATTGGAAACAACATTCCAGAGATGTATGATGTCTATATTTAGTAAGTAAATAGATGATGGATTGGAAGTATTTATGGATAATTTCTCTGTATTTGGAACATAATTTGATGCATGCTTAAATTATCTTGAAAAAATTTTGGAGTTATGCGAGAGAACTAATTTATTTCTAAATTGGGAGAAATGTCAATTTATGGTTGCAGGAGGAATTGTGTTACATAAAATTAATGATATGGAAGCATACCCTGCAAAAATTCAAGTTATATCTAAATTAGTACCTCCTACTAATGTAACGAAAATGGTATGGAAGAATACCCTGCAAAAATTCAAGTTATATCTAAATTAACACCTCTTAAAAAATGATATTGAAGTAGACCCTGCAAAAATTCAAGTTATATCTAAATTAACACCTCCTACTAGGGTATGGAAGAAGACCCTGCAAAAATTCAAGTTATATCTAAACTAACACCTCCTACTAATGTAAGTGAGGTTATGAGTTTTTTTGGACATGTTGGTTTTTACAGGCGTTTTATTAAAGATTTTTCAAAAATTACTAAGAGTTTTCTTAGACATGTTGGTTTTTACAGGAGTTTTATTAAAGATTTTTCAAAAATTACTAAACCTCTATGCCAACTTTTAGAAAAGGACAAGAAATTTGAATTTACTGAAAACTGTTTAAATGCCTTTGAGTTATTAAAGAAAAAATTAATCACAACCCCTATTATAGTTTCACCTAATTAGGAGAAACCATTTGAACTGATGTGTGATGCTAGTGATTATGCTATTGGAGCTGTTCTTGGACAAAGATATTACAAGATTTTTAAAGTTATATACTACACTAGTAAAACTCTTAATGATTCTCAAATTAACTATACTGTTATTGAAAAAGAGTTATTGGCTATTTTGTATGCTTTAGACAAATTTAGATCTTATTTAATTGAAACTAAATGTGTTGTGCACACTGATCACTCTGCTATTAAATATCTAATACAAAAGAAGGATGCCAAACCAAGGTTAATTAGATGAATACTTTTGATGCAAGAATTTGATCTTGTGGTGTTTGATAGAAAGGGAAATGATAATCAAATTGTTGATCATTTGTCGAGATTAGAAAATCATGAATTATCAGACACTGACAATGAAATTACAGACAGTTTTTCTGATGAATAACTTTATAATATTAATGAGTGAAAAATACCATGGTATGTTGATATTGTTAATTATATCATAAGTGATATTTTGCCACCTATGCTGACATTCCAACAACAAATAAAATTCATTCATGATGCGAAAGCATATTTTTTGGATGAGCCTTATTTATATAAACAATGTAAGGATCAGGAAGAAGATGTGTACCTTACAAAGAAACTGAGCTAATCATTTAGAAATGTCATGATTCTTAATTTGGAGGACATTTTGGGATTGATAAAATTGCTTATAAAATTTTACAAGATGGATTCTATTGGTCTACTATCTTTAGAGATGTTTATAGATACATAAAAACTTGTGATTGATGCCAACAAGTAGGCAATATATCTGGAAGAAATGAAATGCCTCTGAATTTTATGTTAGAAGTTGAGATTTTTGATGTTTGGGGATTAAATTTCATGGGACCATTTATTCCCTCATTTGGGAACTTATACATATTAATTGCAGTAGACTACATTTCAAAGTGGATTGAAGCACAAGAGAACTTATATATATTAATTGCAGTAGACTACGTTTCTAAGTGGATTGAAGCACAAGATTTACCCTCGGAACTTGTATATATTAATTGCAGTAGACTACGTCTCTAAGTGGATTGAAGCACAAGCTTTACCTCGCTGGTGGCGCTGAAAGTGTTTCAAGATTTTTAATGAAAAATATTTTCACTAGATACGAAATGCCGAGAATGATTATCACTGACGGAGGATCCCATTTTAGGAATAAATATATTCAGAGATTGACAGAAAAGTTTAATATTATTCATAGAATCTCTACTGCCTATCACCCTTAAACCAGTGGGTTAGCTGAAGTTTCTAATAGAGAGATTAAACAAATACTTGAGAAGACTGTAAACCCTAGTAGAGTAGATTGGTCCACTAGATTGGATACCGCATTTTGGGCTTAGAGGACTGCTTATAAAACTCCTATTAGAATGACTCCTTACAGGCTGATTTTTGGAAAGACTTGTCACTTACCAGTAGAATTGGAACATAAAGCATATTGGACTATTAAATAATTAAATTATAATTTGAAAGATGCTGATAAGAAGAGATTGTTACAACTAAAAAAATTGAAAGAATTAAGAAATGAATCTTATAATAACGACAGAATTTATAAGGAGAAACTAAATTTATGGCATGATCAAAAAATTAACCAGAAGAACTTTGAACCAAGACAATAAGTTTTGCTTTACAATACAAGGCTGAAGTTATTCTCTGGGAAATTGAAGTCTCGTTGGTTAGAACCCTTTACTGTGACTCAAGTTTATACATACGGAGCTATTGAAATTGAAGATCAAAAGACTGGAAATAGATTTAAAGTAAATGGACACAGATTAAAAAGTATTTTGAGGGTAAAAGTCCGAGATTGAAGATCAGAAAACTGGAAATAGATTTAAAGTAAATGGACACAGATTAAAACCATATTTTGGCTATTGAAATTGAAGATCAGAAAACGGGAAATAGATTTAAAGTCAATGGACATAGATTAAAACCATATTATGAGGGTAAAAGACCAATTAGAAGAGGTTTTAATGATCAGCCAACCTGAATAATACCTGAATAAGTTGGGCTGACGACGTTAAACCAAGCCCGTTATGGGAGGCAACCCATAGTTATCTTTATTTTTATTGTGATTATAGTAGTTTTATTTAAAATTATCGTTAGTTTGTGGTAGTATTGAACTCTACTACTCTTATTTACCCTTGAATCATCATAAAAATTGGATCCATAGAGAAAAATTGGAACACATTCGGACTAAAGCGAAACTGTGCAATTTTTGCCTAGGGCGTCGACGGCGCCATTGAAGCCACCGATGGCGGGTTTTTCCCGAGAGTCCAGGAAATTAAATTCTAAAGGCTCGCCGATGACTCCCTTGATGCCGCTGAAGGCAAGACCAGCGGGATGGCAGTTTCTGGAGTTTGAATGAACTATTTTTGGCGGTTTTAGGCGGGAGTTACTCCTTTTCAACTTCCAAATTTGATTTCTAAGCTCTTATTTTCCAAAAAACAAAGTGAAACTCCATTAAATTCATCTCTATGGCGTCCAATTCCCCTGAAAACCATAGAATACGAGTGATCAACCGGAGAAAGTTCATTAGTGCGGAGACGCTGCAAATCTTTAACAAGGCACTGATAAAGAAAAGATTAATCAAGGAACGAGGATTTGAAAATCGAGGATTGAATAATCCTTCGACGACAATTGAAGAGATGATTGTAAGCGAAGATGAGAAGTGGTGTGCTACACTACCGCCGCTGTAGTTGTTCCTGTGGTGAAGGAATTTCATGCTAATTTGCATGGAATCAACCAGGGAGTCATCTATGTGCGAGGTAGATGGATAACTTTTCCTCCTGCACAGATCAATGAGTTATATATGATCGTGAACGTTCCTATCTGCCATTATTCAAACTTCATCCCGACAAGAAACCTAATGAATGAAATTTATCAATATTTAAGAGACGAAACTGAAGACTCGGAAATGAGAGAAAAAGGGTATGTTAGTTTTTCTACAACACTTCTAAACCCTGTTTCAAAACACTGACACTTCTTCATTTCTGCAAAATTGTTACCGACGATGAAGTTCGGTAAAGTTTATAAGGAAAGTGCTATTCTGAATTACTGCATCCAAATGGGACTGCCAATCGATATTGGATTTATAATTGTGAAGTCTGTTTTGAGCCTGATCTTTCATGGATCAACTTATGGGCTTGGACATCCTTCAACAATTTTCTTACTTTGCAGTCGGTTCTAAGTATCTTATGAAAATTAGGAAAATGTACTTCTACCTTGCAAGCCTTTGGACCCAAATGAGAGATTCCTAGCCAATGAAGATGAAAATGATATGACTATTATGATGGATCAATCATCTCAGAATTCACTGCCTATTCAACCTTTGGTTCCGAACAAGACACTAGTGATCCTGCGTAGAATCAAGAAATTGGAGAAAGAGGTACGAAATGTTATGAATGCAATTAATAATACTCTGATTACTTTGATCATCTAGACTGGAAGATAAAAGAACAATTTGCTCACTCTGGACATATCAAAGATAGTTTGATACGACTGATGAGAATGATAAAATTGATAGAAGAAGACTCTACTGAAGAATTTTCTTCGTTCATGTGCAATCAATGTGTGATCTCAGAGGAGAATCTAGCACTGAATCTAAAGAATAGTAGATTTAGTTTACTACGTGTCTGCCTATGTGTGTAATTTGGTTTGAACTTTATGTTTGCGTTGCTTTAGAATTTTTCTTTTAGTTCTCTGTATAGTTGAGACTGAGCATAGGATGTTTGTTTTCAGTGTTTTGAGTGTTGTGGCTTGGATTGCGACGCTGAATTGACGTATTAAGGTTGAGAAAATACCAAACTTAGGTGTGTTGTGTAACGTATATTGTAAATTTATATATAATTGTGATGTTTTGTGTTGTGAATGTTTATTTGTGTTAGTACATCATTTAATTATGTCTATAATGATTGAACGGATGTCGTTGAGGCTTGAAATTGATCGAAATTGCAAAAATCCATGTCTATAATGACTAAACGGATGTCATTAAGGCTTGAAATTGATCAAAATCGCAACAATCTGGAAATTGAACCAATTCAATGGATTGAAAGTTTATTTGTGATAAGTACATCATTTAATCACTTAAAATTATGTCTATAATGATTGAAATGTCTTCGAGGCTTGAAATTGATTAAAATCGCAAAAATCTAGAAATTGAACCAATTCAATAGAGCTCGCCAATGACGGACTTTTCCCAAGATTTAGGATATTAATTCTATAGAGCTCGCTGATGGCGTCGAAGACCCCACCGATGGCGAGATCCCGGAAAAATACCTTTAACCGTGATTTTGATCAGTCAACCGCTACTATTCATCATCCCCTTCCTCTAAAAAACGTAATTTTCGACTTAGGGCTTGAGAGATCTTGGATTTGGGGGCGATTTCAAGGCATTTAGACACCGGATTTGATCATCTCTTGGTAAGAGCTTTACTCCAAATTAAAAATATTTGATTTTCACCATGAATTTCTTCCACATTGAGAAGATCCAAAAAATTTGAGAATGTGAAGGAAATATTGGGAAGAAATTCATGGAATTTAGTTTTGAACTCTTAGAATCACTCTTGGAAGCCATTATTTGCATATTTGAAGTATACTTTGGAATTTTTCTATAATTTTAATTAGATTGAAGTGGTTCCACGACAAAAAAGGAGACTTGAGTTTGACGAGTCTTGCTTCGTCAATGCGAAGGCTCAATCGAGGTTTACTTCAGTGTTTGAAGGAAAGAAATGCATACAAGATCCAATTTTTGAGAGTCCGGGAGGAGAAATTGAACGAGTTATTACCTAGTGGAGTTGGGAAAACTTCTGTTACACCACCAATAACGCTACTGCTAATATTGTAAAAGAGTTTTATGCCAACGTGTTCTATTTTGAGGATGGAATCGTCGAGGATTTTCTATTGAATTTAGTGCCGCCCGCATTAACTCCTTTTACAAAGTCCCAGACTCCTATAACTGCCACTATGAAACCTTCAATACGATGGAAGGCCTGCTAAATGATGCGATCAACTTTCTCACTGATGCGAAAGGAACATGGAAGATAAAGCAACGAGAATGGGTAAATTTTTTTGCTTCCATGTTGAATGCCACATCTAAAGTGTGGCACTATTTTATTTCCTCTACTCTGTTACCGACCTATCACCATAGTGAGGTAAGCTATTCTTAATTTTTGTATTCAGAAGAATAGAAATATTAATATGGGGAGAATCATTTTGAAGAATATGTTGACCACGGTAAGGAGTGAAACAGGTGGAGGTCTAGGAATCCTGACCTTATTTATGCACTTTGCCAACTTTCTGGAGTGGAAGCTGGAGATGATGAGGAATGGGTTTACCCTATGAAACCCATTAACAAAGCTAATTTAAAGACTTATGAATCCCATGAAAAATTGAGAACTGGGAGTAGGAGTCAAGAACCTTCTACTAGTAGAGATATCCCCTCTACCAGTTATAACATTCCACCTTCTAGTTCCCCTACCATGACTGACTTAATGAATGAGTTGACCTTGCAGCAAAAGAGTATAAAGCTAATAAATGAAAGGATTGGAGGTTTAGAATGTAGACATGATTATGATAGTGAGTACCTTCAGAGGCATTCATATTTTGAGATTGCTTACTACGAAGCTCAGGAACGACACTATAGAGGTGAATCTGATGTTACTTTTCCTGAATGCCCTCGATATACTCAGTATCAGCCCAATCCACCTGCTGACCAAAGAGACAAAGATATAGTTTGGGATTTTGACATTTGATAGTAGTTGATGTACTTTTACTTTTATTTTTGTAATTTTTATAATAGAAATAGATGTTTGTGTGTTTGTACTTTCATTTTTATTTTTACTTGTAATTGGATAATTTTAATTATTGTTATAATTGTTAGTGTGTTAGTTAAAATTTATTAAAATTGTAATGTGATGTAATTTTTATTTTGCATTTTAATTGTAATTATTTTGTTTAGTATTGTGGATGTGTTAACAAAATATTATTTTTGTATAATGTTTAGTTTTGTACTTATTTCAAAATTTGATTACCCAACAAATTCTCTAATGATTTTATATGTATAGAAAGCTCCTAATGTTACAGACCAGGTGAAGTAGAAATTTTGAGATGGACTGCAAAAATTTCAGAATGATGAAAATGCCTAAAATACTGAGGTATGATTTATATTTAGAATTTTTCTTTCCACCTGTATCATTT
>JXCR01020118.1:30479-51543 GCA_002079205.1 Phalaenopsis hybrid cultivar
AAAGATTGGGGCTCAATGATGTAAAAGCTATGAAATATTTATAAGGTAAAGGAATGCTTTGAGTTTCAAATTTAGGGAAAGAAAGGTGATGTTCAAAATCATTAAAGGCTATCCAGATATAGTAATCCTCACTTGAAAGAGAAAAAAGAAAGGATTGACAACAATCCATGAAAAGAAAAGAAAAATATATAGGATTGAAAGCAATCCAAATGAAAAAAGAAAAAATAAAAGAAAAAAAAAATGAAAGCGAGGAGAAGCTTGAGGAGATGCCTAATCAAAAATTGGCTTCACTGGACCTACATAAAGGAAAACCTAAATACATTCCTGAACTTTTACGTACGCACATTAATATGAATGGATATTTGATACTTAAATATAGTATTCTCATGAAGTTCCTATCATTTAAATATTCTAAGAGACTTAATATTACAACATATAGTCATTCTTAAAATGAATAGAAAACTAGAACTCTTAAACTTGATGACTAGANATTTATGGAATTAAGTGCAAATAAATAGGAAAATATTCTTTGTTAGGTGTGGAATTAGAGAACCTTTAGGGTGACAGACTAAAATCTTCAATTCAGTCTTAGTGTTTAAAAATTGAAGCGAGAGCTAGCTTTCAAGTGAAGAGAAGTGGGAGCTCTGGAGTGGGAGCTGATATCCTCCTAGCCTAGCCATGGATTTAGGGACTAAACACTGAGATTAGCCAATGATTTTCTATGCACTGTATCAGGGTAGAGAATTAAAATTGCTTCTATTTGGTACAATACATATTATGAACATTTATCTCATCTCATTTTAACATAGCCTCATTGTAGTGGGAATGATGTTTTTTCACATAAGAATCTTCATTACATAAACATAATTAATAAATTAGTATTTACTATTTTAATTTTTGTATATTTGATTTGATAATAGTTTAGAAATTTAATTTTGATTACATCTCAACAATTGATGACAGTGATTTCAATTGACTTTCTGTGAATTTCCTAGCAAATTTGTCATTTCCAATTTAAACCTTCCCTATAGGAACGATATTTGGGGCTTAAATAGAAAGTCTATTATTAACTGATAATGATACGTATACCTGCATAGAATCTGAATATTAATTGATTATATTTAATTAAATTTTGCATAATCTATTGCAACAAAAAGTCGGATCAAGTTTAAGGAGCCGTTGTTGGGGAAAGTAATAGTTGAATTAAATAGTTTTTGATAAATTAGGAAATTTGAAGATAATATATATACCACAAAAAAACATAGTCTTCAAAAGTCTCATTGAAATTGGCATAGAACTTCATCACTACACCAATAATAGACTCGACAGTAAAGTAGCAGAAATTTTCCCACTGCCGAGCATTGATTAATCTCTCGACTTCTCCTCCCAAATTTTTAAATCCTCAATCTGGAATCACTTTTTTAGTTGTACGTAAACTATTGAAGCAAATGTTGGTCTTGTAGTTGACAAACTTTTGATCATAAAAATCCACCTTTCTCTTTACTTTGCTTATTCTAGGTGTCATGATAAATCTATAAAAATTTGATAATATCTAATTAAATTCTCAAAAAATTCCAAAAATCACTATGTAAAACGTTTTAAACTTAAATCTACTAAGTAAGAGTTCTTCATTAAAGGATTTTCTCAAAATCTTCCAAATAAAATTTCAAAATTTTGAATCTCGACAATGTAAGATAAATCCTTGGTGAAAATAAAAAAATTTTAAGTTCAAAATGTAGCTCTTACCTAGAGAAGATGAAATCCAATCTTTGTTTGCCTTAAAATTGCCTCAAATCTGAGCAATAGCAAGCCCTAGGTACAAAAACCAGAGGTTGAAGGTGACTCAAGGGCGAAAATTTGCATTTCACTGAGGTATTTAGGTCAGTTCTAGTCGAGGGCGCTGTCGGCGCCCATGCCGGCGCCGTCGGCGCCAGTGACCAAAAAACTCTTTTTTTTATTTTCTCAATTTTCAATTTTTTCTCAATTTACTCCAAAGTTTATTTAGTCATTTTGAACATTAATTTTCCTTTAAAAATAATTCACAAACAAACATTTTCATAAACAACACTAAATTAACTTTTATATATGAAAATACACTTTTTACAAATACATTTTTCTAATCACATTTCTACATATTCAAAGCAAACTAAATTATAATTCAGCATCGAAATCAAGCCACAACACTAGAACACTGGCACTAAACTATACACATAAGCAAAGTTCTAAAGCAAAGTAAAGTAAATGAAATCCACACAATTATATTAAAACATAAGTATTTTAAAATAGTAGGGACACCAACTTCTTCAATTAATCTGCCTTATCTTTAGTACTTTCTCCTCCTCTAATATCTCCCATAGACTAGTAATGGACATATAAATTGTAGAAGGGTTGGTACGGGAACTGATCAGTCAAATTTTCATCGATCCATTCATTTTTCTTGAACATCTGTACCAATCCTGCTTCAACTGTTACTCTATGATCAAAGTTCTCCTTCATTCTCCAATCTAGGTGATCAAAAAGGTAATTAAGATTTCCTATTGCATTTGTAATACTCTGTAATACTCTTACTATTTTCTTCATTCTTTTCTCGAAAGATATTGAACTTCCAACTATTGTTGGCATCAATGGGGATGAAGCATGTGATGAATGGTCCAAAATAAAACCTAATGCTTCATTTCCATTCTCTATATAATTTCCATCAATACAAATCATGGGCTCCCAATGTAGTAAAACTTTTTCCTAACTTTCATATGAACTTGAGATTGACTGCAAAGTAGGAAAATTGTAGAAGGATGCCCAAGTCCATATATTGGCCCATTCATAATAATACTCATAATATATTTGAAAATAATTAACCCAACATAAATGGACTTTTCCATTTGAATGAAATAGTTTAGAATGACACTTTCTCTTGTAACTCTACTAATCTTCATGGTAGGTAGTAGTTTTACAGATATGAAGAAATGCCATTGTTTTTCAATTAGATTAAGTAGCGAAGTAGAGAAACTAACACATCCCTCATCTCTGATTTCTCAATTATCATTTTATCCATCATAAAATTATATACTTCTTGCATCATATCTTTCATCGGGATAAAATTTGTATAATGACAGATTGGAATGCTTTCTATCATATACAAATCATTAATCCCGAAAAATATAGTTGTGTAAAATTTATAAAGTTGACTCCACTTTCTGACCAAAGAAAAATATGTTGAGTTTTTCATACCTACTTTACACCGATTTTGATGATATTGCACCTTAAAGAAAAGTATTTTTGATATTTTTTTGCAGATATGTTGAATTATGGTCATTGGAGCAAAAAAGATGCAAAAAGGAGCAAATTTGGAGCAAAAATGATCAAAATATGAAGATTTAATCTTGGGCACCAATGGCAAGTTTTTTCCGAGAGTCCAAAATTAAATATTTTAGAAGGTTGTCGACGACGCCATCGAGGCCACCGACGGCGAGCACGTCGGTTCTCTCAACAGATGCATTGAATGTGGACGATTTTTTAAGGGACGCTTGACAACTCTTGAAAACTCTTCTACAACTTTAAAAGAAACATTTGCAGGCCAAAAAAGTGTGTGTCTGCTGGTTGTCCCCGGGGTGTCCGCTGGTGGTCTGCTGAGTCTTTGTTGTTTGTGGTGCCCATTAGAGTTTAGAGAGTGGTTGGTATTGTGAAGAATTCTTTGAGAGATTGTAAGAGTGGAAGGAAAGTGAGAGATTTCTTCCTCCTTGCCGCTTCAAAGGAGAATTCTGTGTGCTATAAGGAAAGGAAGAGATTCAGAGGAACTTTGAGGAGTTTGCTTGGTGAGGAATTAGAGATAAGTTGTATTTACTTATTGAAGTTTGTATGACTTTGCTTATATATATAAATTGCAAGTTTTGTCATATCTTCTTCATGAGTTTTGAGTAGTTTTCTCTGTCTTTCTCCTTATCTTGAGATTTTGTGAAATGGTGATTTGAATTGGTTGAGCCGAGAATGTAAATATACTTGTTAGGATCTTTTCACTTCAATCTTAAATTACTTTCAATCTGGCCAATTGATTTGTTAAAATATGTTTTTGTGAAGATCTTTTCACTTCAATCTTAATTTACTATCAATCTGGTCAATTGATTTGTTAAAATATGTTGAGTTTTACAACTAAAGTGAAGATTACATCCAAGATTTNGAAATAAAATTATCAGGAGTAGAATTGGAGATTTTAGAGTGACATATTAAAATCCCCAATTTGGTCCTATCGTTTGGGTGCTGAAGTGTAGATGTTAGCCCTCAAGCGAGGGGAATGTGGGAGCTCCAAAGTGAGAGCCAGTATCCTCTCAGCCTAGCCTCAGATTCAGTAAACAAGCGTAGGATTAGTCAATGTTCTTTATGCCTGGAACAAAGGGTAAAGAATAGGTATGCTCCTATTTGGCACAATACAATTTGAACTGATTCACTTTATCATTAACTATAATTTCTTAATAAGGAGAAGGATGATTTCTTATATATTGAATATCACATTAAAAACTTTATTAGTATAATTAGTTATTTAAGAGTTATCAAANAAAATAAAAATTATCACGCGTAGAATTGGAGATTTTAGAGTGACAGAATAAAATCTTCAATTCGGTCCTATCGTTTGGGTACTGAAGTGTAGATGTTAGCCCTCAAGCGAGGGGAACGTGAGAGCTCCAAAGTGAGAGTCGGTATCCTCCCAGCCTAGCCGCAGATTAAGTAACCAAGCATGGGATTAGTCAATGTTCTTTATGTCTGGTCCAAATGGTAAAGAATAGGTATGCTCCTATTTGGCACAATACAATTTGAACTAATTCAATTTATCCATTTACTTAAATTTCTTGACAAGGAAAATGATGCTTTCTTATATATTGAACTTCATATTAGAAACTTTATTAGAAGAATTAGTTAATTAAGAGTTTAATAAAATTACATTATTATTTCAATTGCCTATTAGTGATAAATATGCAATTTGAACTATATTGTTGTGATTAAGTATTGATATCTTAAATCTTAGTTCGTAGCCTCTAATATTACTCCCTGTGGGATCGATATACAGAACTCCATTAGAGCCCTATATTACTTGAGCGATACATATACTTGTTTTGATAAGTGTGACTTTGCAATTATTAAATATTTTATATACATCTTTATCAAATCTACAACCGTTGTCAAGTTTTTGGCGTCTTTGCCGGGGATTTAAATTTTCTAACAATAGTATCAAATTCTTGTATTTTTAAGCATATATAAAGTCGCTGTCAAGTTTTTGGCACCGTTGGCCAGGGACTAAAAATTAGATTTTTAAAAAAATCAAAATTAGAGTAACAGACAACTTAGGACTATTAGAAAACTTTTACTTATATTACAACTTATTTTCATATTTAGTTAACTATTTTTTTGTGTATTGATTTCAATTGTATGTTTAAATTTAGACCTGAAAATCATATACCCTACAATTCAGAATTAGAACGCATTGTTAGGAGAATTAGAAAACTAAGAAAAGAACCTAGAAATCCTAACACAATGGAAAACAATGTGAAAAATCAAGGAATAGAAAATGAACATCAACCTAAACCTCTACGAGATTATACAAATCCTACAACAAATGAAATTCACTTATATATCCAATACCTGATGTAGTTACTAATTCATTTGAGCTCAAACCTGTAATTATCCAAATGGTACAAAATAATAAATTCAGAGGTACGCCAATTGAAGGTCCTAATTTACACCTCGCTAGTTTTTTAGAACTTTGTGCTACCTTTAAATATGACAGAGTTTGGAATGGTGTTGTTAGACTGAGACTTTTTCCTTTTTCACTTAGGGATAAGGCTAAGATGTGGTTAAATTTGTTAGCACCTAGATCTATTAGAACTTGGGGAGAACTTTCATGGAAATTTCTATCCAAATATTTCCCTTCACCCAAAATTGCAAAACTTAGAAATGACATAATATCATTTTGTCAAATTGATGGAGAGTCAATATATGAAGCTTGGGAGAGAATTAAAGATCTTCTCAGGAAGTGCCCACATCATCCGTTACCAAATTGGTTGATAATTCAAACTTTTTACAATGGATTAGTGGGATCTCTTAGATCGATTATAGATGNTATAAGCTGTTTGAATTACATTGTTGTGATTAAGTATTGATTTTCTAAATTCTTAGTTCGTAGTTCTAATATTACTCGTTGTGGGATCAATATCTAGGACTCCATTAGAGCCCTATATTACTTGAATGATACATATACTTGCGTTGATAAGTGTGACTTTACCATTATTGAATATTATATATATACATCTTTATCCGTATACTTGCATTGATAAGTGTGACTTTACCATTATTGAATATTTTATATATACATCTTTATCGAATCTATAACCATTATTAAGTTTTGGTGTCGTTGCTGAGGAATTAAATCTTTTAGCAGCAGTATTAAATAGTTATATTTTTACGATACGTATACTTGCGTTGATAAGTGTGATTTTACAATTATTGAATATTTTATACATCCATCTTTATCGAATCTATAACTGTTATTAAGTTTGTTGATAAGTGTGACTTCACAATTATTGAATATTTTATACATACATCTTTATCGAATCTATAACTGTTATTAAGTTTTTGCCGTTGCTGAGGAATTAAATCTTCTAGCAGCAATATTAAATACTTGTATTTTTAAGCATATATAAAGTCGCTGTCACATATGGACTATATTATTTTCCAAAATATTTAATAAAAAAATCCTTTTTTAACTTCATTACTTTTTTTTGCAAAAGTAAACCCTTTATGCATGAAAAATTAAAGTTATAGTCCATGGGTTAATCACTTGGATCAAGGTTATAGATTGCCCTCCTTGGGTTGTCAGGTTGGCAGTTTTCATCAAACTTGGAATTATAAAGCACACATTTCAGATCTGAGCCCCCACGTTCACTAACGTCTTACACTTAGCCCTGATCTTTCATATGTGACTATGGGTTTTGCTTTACTTGCTCGCATTTTAACACAATTTGCTTTTTGATTTCTTTGTACTGAACTTTCTTGCTTTTCTTGCTTTACTTCCTCATAATTTAATTAACTTTCCCGTAACTATATTATGCTTTGTGATGTTAATCATGCAGCACCAGCAGAGGCTCAGGTACGTATTTATAGTTTATTTACTGCAGTCCTTACTGTTTTACTTTATTATTTTCTTTATTTTGGCATGTATAATTTACTTGAAAAAAAAATACAATAAAAAACCACACCTTCAAAAATATTAACACACTTTTAAACATTTTGAATGCCCTTAATCCACCCCATTTGAGTTTACAAAGATTTCTCGACGAGGTAACCTACGGTTGATTACAAGGGTCCTCCACTTTAAATGAGCATAAAAACCTGTTTAAACTAGATAAACTCAAAATTAAATAGTGATATTAGGATGATAGAACCATGGAATCTTAACCTACATTGCTCAATTTAAATCAAAACCAAGTCAATTGATATCCAAACAAGCTGCAAATCTTGGAGCTATCAATATGACAAGGAGCTTAGAGCAGATTTCATGGGCAGTGTAGAAAGGTCTTCAACAAAAAAACTTTCATTAGTTTAAATAACAACAATCCATAGGATTCTGAGGTAGTCCACTTAGGTCAACATAAATCCTCACTTTATATTTAGGCTTTTGCTCAGTCATGTTGTGCAACATAAGCTCTAATTATTTTTCATGTTTTCAAAAATTATGGCAAACAAGCACCTCTATGGATTTCTTTTACTGGAGATGTTTCTAAAGCATTCTCCCCACTGATGATATTCTGAAACTTAAAGGACTCGGAGATCCCTCTTACTGTTTATTGTGTATGGAGAAGGAGGAATCTATTCAACACCTTATGTCGGACTGTTTGTTCTACAAACAAATTTGGTAATAGCTTATCTCCAATCTGCAAGTTTCTAATCTGAAGTTAAACTGTGTGTTTGCTAAGGACTGTTGGCTAGATTGGAAGAATTGTAATTCTGAGCTCACAACTTTGATCACTTTTTGTTTCATCTGGATGGCCAGAAACAATGCAAATATGAGAATTGGAAGGAGTAGTCAAATATGATTTTTGTAAATATTAAAACATATTTAGTGAAGACAATGAAGAGTGATGACCTTACCAAGGGCAGGCCACTAAGTCAAATCATTCAAAAGGTTTACCAGAGGAAACCACAAGAACCATGGATCAAAATCAACACTAATGGTAGTTTTCTCAAGAATAGAGCTGGTATGGGAGGATTTTCAGAAATTCAATTAGGAAATGTTTGTTGTTTTTATCCTCTCCACTCTTGGTTGATGCTGCCTTACAAGCTGAAGTACAAAAAGCCCTGTGGGCTCTAAAGATTTCTCTGCACTTCCAATGGTTGAACATTCACCTAGATTTAGATTCTAAACTCCTGGTAAATATATTCAACAACCAAGTAGAGGCCCCTTGGCACATTCTCTACTGGGTGAGGCAAATTCGACACATCACTAGCACCATCAAACCAATTTAGAGTTTTCTCCATAGAGAGGGGAATCAAGGTGCTAATTGGCTGGCTAAAAATGGGTCCCATTCTAATAATCCCCTACTAAGTGATGCTTCTAACTCCACATTAAAGTGCTTACTTAATGGTGATGAGCTACCCCTAACCTACATAAGATGAAAAAAATTACATTGTGATTAGTCTCTGTGTTATCCGGGGTGTTAGTATTGGGTGCTTGATCCCGGTTGAATATAATTGTGTAAAATTTATAAAGTTGACTCCGCTTTATAATGGTGCCAAAAACTTGATGTGTTATTTTAGTAATAATAACGTTAAGCTATTAAGATTGAGATTCTATGCAAGTATATGTATCGTTATCAAGTAATATAAGACTTTCTATTTAAGTCCCAAATATCGATTCCATGGGGAATGTTTAAATATAAAATGATAAATTAACTAGGAAACTCAGAGAAATCAAACAAAATTATTGTCACTAATTTCAAATGTTTAAGATACTATCAAAGCTTAATTATTTACTACTAGCAGAATTTAAAAGCAGGGTTTAAAATTAATAACTACTAAACTATGTTTATGTGATGAAGTTTTCTAATATGAAAAAACATCTTTCCCGCTACAAGTTTTTGGTGAAATGAGATGAGATAAATAGTTTAAATATGTATTGTGCCAAATAGGAGCAATTTTAATTCTCTACCCTGATTTAGTGTTATAGAAAATCATTGGCTACTCTTAGGTTTAGTCCCTAAATTCATGGCTAGGCTAGGAGGATACTGGCTCCCATTCTAGAGCTCCCACTTCCCTTCCCCTGAAGGTTAACTCTCGCTTTAGTTTTTAAACACTAAGATCAAATTGTGGATTTTTAGTCTGTCACCCTATAAATCTCCAATTCTACACCCAATAAAGTATATTTCCTTATTTATTTGCACTTAATTCAATGAACGAAACACTCCTTCATGGACTTAAATGTAATTCTCACTCTGTTGTAGAACTCATACTTCATTTCCTGGATCTTATGTTTCACAACATATTTTAACAATTCAATTGGTCAAATCAAAAGGTAAATTAAGAACGGAGTTGAAAAACCATCACAATTTATTTTAAATTTTAACATTGATACATCCACATTATCTCTTCATTTCACCATATCTCAGAGTAGGGAGAAAGATAAAGGAAACTGCTCAGACTTCATGAGAAAGATACAACAAAACATAAATTTTATATATAAAAGAAAGTTCATACTAAAAATAAACAAACAACACTTATCTGAAACTCTTTCTCAAAGCAAATCTCTTGTAGCCTCTCAGACTTCATGAGAAAGATACAACAAAACACAAATTTCATATATAAAAGAAAGTTCATACAATAATAAATAACACTTATCTGAAACTCTTTCTCAAAGCAAATCCTTTGTAGCCTCTCTTAGAAAATGTAGGAAGAAGAAATATCTCACTTCTCTTCTTCTCCAACACTTCTTAGAGAAGAATTCACACTTAAACTCACCACAAAAACTCAGAACTATAAAAACAAACACTAACTAATGGTGTGGAATGGCATGGAATGTACGTGTGTGTAGAGGAAAATTGAAATGAGTGGAAGAATTTGAAATGAGTTTTGGCCCTAAATAGAGCCTAGGTCGGTTCTCTAATAGGTGCATCCAAAAACTCTTCCAGAAGAGTCCAAATTTGTCGAATCTTCAAGAAACAGGCTCTGCACCGACACTGACGTTGTCGGCGGTAGAGGCCATCTATTTAATTCCTTCTTCTCTGTCAAACGACGCCGTCGGCGCTAACCAATTTTTTAACTTCTCCATTTTGACTCCAAATTTCATCATTTTTGCTTCAAGTCTTCAAAATAAACAACCTGCAGTAAAACATAAAAAATATCTTCCATTAAAGTGCAATATCACAAAAAATGAGTATAAAATATGGGTCTAAAAATACATATAGTTTTAGTGTATCAAAATCTCCTAAACTTAAATATTACTTGTCCTCAAGTAACTCTTTTACTACATAAAAATATGACTTATGATAAAGATTTTAACTTCTAGATTTCCATATCTTAGTTCATTAAATATGATCGCACACTTAAGAAAAATTTAAAATAACTCTAGTTAACACTAAAGGTATAAGAATATTTAGCAATAAAGTCTAAGATTTTTTATTCTCTATTCTTTTCAAGGAAAATTACAAATTATTCATATTAAATCCACTTAGAATATTCATATCAAAAAGAACTTCATGAAACTTTACTAGTAAATATGCTAATACTTAAATATAAGTTTAGAAAATGTAGATTCTTCTTTAAGCTGATTCAAGTGAAGCCAATTTTTAATTAGGCATCTCCTCAAACTTTTCCTCACATCTTTTCTTCTTTTCTTTACTTTTTCTTTTGAGGATCATTTTCAATCCTTTTTCTTCTCTTTCTTCTCCTTTTTTTATTTCTTTTTCTCTCTTTTTTTTTTATGTGAGGATTACTATATCTGAATAGCCTTTAATGATTGTGAACTTCACTATCCTCTTCTTAAAGTTAAAAACTTTTCACATTCCTTCACTTTATAAATTTATATTAGATTTAAAAATTTTTCATAATTTAAATCTTTTCTTCTTACATGAATCTCTAAGATTTTTAATACTTCAAAAATGCAAATTCCTTTACTTAAAATAGAAAAACATAATCTTATTCTATCATACCAAATATCTTAATCTCTAAAATTAACCTTTATTTTTAAAAATGTTCACTTAAGTTTACTATATATTTAGAAACATATATATAGTTATCTAAAGTTATCCTCTAATACCAAAGGTCATGTTAAATTTTTTAAAATACTTTAAAAATATAACAAATTAAGGACAAATAAAATTAAGTATCTTTTCTTTAAAAAGAAAATTTTCTTCCCCCCAAACTTAAATTTTTAAAATATTTTATGTGAAGAACTGAAAAATTAAGGGTTAAAGAAAACATTTAATACATAAAGAAAAGACATACCTGTTGAAGGTTTTGATTTGAAACTTAACTCTAAAATATTGCAGGTGTTAATATAAAAAAAAACATTAAATAACACATAATACATATAAAAATTTGCTGAGAAACAGTTGACTACAAATACATCCAATAAAGCAATAAAAGCTAATAACTTCTAGCAGATTCACAAATCAAAAGTTCACAACACAACATACAACATAAATAAAGCATCACAGTCCATAAACAAACAATTTTAAGAGTAAAGTACAATTAAACATAAACTAAACAAAAATCTAACTAAAGCATCACCAATCATCGTCTTCTTCTTCTTCAACTTCCACATCCAAATTTTGCTGCTGATATGGAGTAAAAACAGGGTGAGTAGGAAATTAAACTGAGTGATCACCCTTCATAAATCTAACCATTGCATCATCATAAGCAACCTCATTTTCAAACTTCTGTCTTATCAAATCATCAAAGTGAGCATTTCTGCCCTCCATGTTTTACATTCTATGATCCATTCTTAAAATATCTCCTTGTTGGATCATCATTTGCTCCATAAGTTCCTGGATAGTAGGGGTACTAGAAATACCTAAAGTAGAAGGAATATCCTTATTCCTACTTCCAATTCTCCATCCAACATGAGATTCATAAGACTTTATATTGGAAGGCTCAATAGGTTTTAGAGATTCAATCCTCTCCTCATATGGTCTATAATAAACTCCTGTCTGTTCCCATAGTGTGAAGATCAGGGCAGGGTGTGCTAAACCTCCAGAAGTCTCTCCAAAATCAATAGATCGAGTGTTCCTATAAATAATAGCGCCTACATCTATCCTTTTAATCTGTTGGATACAGAAGTTCAAGATGGCTCTATCTCTTGTAACCTCACTATGATGATTTGTTGGTATCATTCTTCCAGAAATAAAATAGTGTCAGGCCTTAGATACTACATTTAACATAGAAAGAGGAAGTTTACCTTAACACCATTTTTTACTTTCCAAGTTTCTCTTCCATCAGTAAGATAAGCAATAACCTCATCCATGACCTCATTCGTAGAAGAAAATGATTTATACTGGTAGCTATACACATCTTCCAACTGATAAAATTCATTAATCATTTTTGGAGTAAACTCCACCATTTTCCCTTAAACAAACACATAGTCTTCAGAAGTCTCCTTGAAATTAACGTAGAACTCCATCACTACACCAATAATTGCCTCGTTAGTAAAGTAGTGAAAATTCTCCCATTGTTGAACATTGACTAATCTCTTTGCTTCTCCTCCCAAATTTTTAAATCCTCAATCTGGAATCACTTTTTTAGTTGTACATAGACTATTGAAGCACATGTTGGCCTTGTAGTTGACAAACTTTTGATCATCAAAATTTGTCTTTCTCTTTCCTTTGCTCATTCTAGGTGCCATGGTAAATCTTTGAAAATTTGATAAAGTCTAAATAAATTCCCAAAAATTCCAAAAATCACAATGTGAAATTTTTTAAACTCAAATCTACTAAGTAAGAGTTCTTCACCGAAGGATTTTCTCTAAATTTTTCAAAAAAATCTCAAAATTTTGGATCTCGGCAATGTAACATATATCCTTGGTGAAAATAAAAAATTTTGTGTTCAAAGTGTAGCTCTTACCTAGAGAAGATGAAATCCAAACTTCATTTGCCTTAAAATTGCCTCAAATCCGAGCAATATCAAGCACTAGGTGCAAAAATTGGAGGTTGAAGGTGACTCAAGGAGTAAAAATGGCATTTCAGTATGCAAATCGTGAATTTTAAGGGTGTTTGGGTCGGTTCGGGTCGAGGGCGCTGTCGGCGCCCATTCTGGCGCCATCAGCGCCAGTGGCCAAAAAACTCTTATTTTGGTTTTTCAATTTTTAATTTTCTCTCAATTTACTCCAAAATTTATTTAGTCTTTTTGAAAATTAATTTTCATCTAAAATCAATTCACAAATAAATATTTTCACAAACAACACCAAACTAACTTTTATATATGAAAATACACTTTTTACAAATACATTTTTCTAATTACATTTCCATATCCTAAAAGCATACTAAAATATAATTCAGCATCAAAATCAAACCACAACACTAGAACACTAATAGAAAACTATACACATAAGCAAAATTTTAAAGCAAAGTAAAGTAAATCAAATCCACACAATTACATTAGAACATAAGTATTTTAAAATAATAGAGAGTCAAACTTCTTCAATTAATCTACCTCATCTTCAGCACTTTCTCCTCCTCTGATATCTCCCATATACTGGTAATGGACATGCAAATTGTAGAGGGGTCGGTACGGGAATTGATCAGCTGAATTTTCTTTGATCCATCCATTTTTCTTGAACATCTGCACCAATCCTGCTTCAATTGTCCCAGTATGGTCAAAGTTCTCCTTCGTTCTCCAATCTAGGTGATCAAAAAGGTAGTTAAGATTTCCTATTGCATTCGTAATACTCTGTAGTTCTCTTTCAATTTTCTTCATTCTCTTCTCCAAAGTTATTGAACTTCCAACTTTTGATGGCATCAATGATGTTGAAGCATGTAATGAATGGTCCAAAGTACAATCTAATGCTTCATTTTCATTCCCTATATAATTTCCATCAATAGGAATCATGGGCTCCCAAGGTAGTAAAACTTTTTCCCAACTTTCATATGAAACTTGAGATTGATTGCAAAGTAGGACAATTTTAGAAGGATACCCAAGACCATATATTGGCTCATTCATAATAATACCCATAATAAATTTGAAAATAATTGACCCTACATTAACTGGTTTTTCCATTTGAATGCACTAATTTAAAAAGGCACTTTCTCTTGTAACTCTACTATTCTTCATGATAGAGAGTAGTTTTGCAGATATGAAGAAATGCCATTATTTTGAAATTGGATTAAATAGCGAAGCAGAGAAACTAACGTATCCCTCACATCTAATTTCCCAATTATCATTTTCATCCATCAAAAAATTATATACTTCTTGCATCATATCTTTTTTTTGGATAAAATTGGTATAATGACAGATTGGAACGTTTTCTATCATATATAAATCATTAATCCAAGCCAGATTAAATGGTTCTGCCTTACCTCGAACAAAGACAACTCCTTGCGTAATTCCAGTTAAGTTAGCATAAAACTCCTTTATTACGGGTACTACAACCATAGCGGTAGTGTAGCACAGAACTTCCCAACACCTTTGTACAATGATTTTCTCGATCTGTGAACTTGGATTACTCACTCCATGATCGACAAAGCCTCTCTCCTTGATAAGTCTTCTCTTCATGATGAATTTGTCATATAATCTCTGCGAGTCAAAATTGATAAACTTTCTTCTATTGAAAACTCCATACCTTGAAGTATTTCTAGAATTGGAAGCCATGAAATTCAAAATTAGGAAGTTTCTGGACGTCCAAGTCAGTTTTTAGGACTTTAAAAACACCTCTAGGGGGTTATTGTAGAGCGAAATCCCACCAAAGTCCGCCAACACCGTTCAACACGTGGAAAATGCTTAGGATGCTGCGATGCTCCCGATGGCACTGTCACCACCATGGTCCTTTAGGATGGCGCCATCGACACCCTTTCTCGCACCGTCGGCGCTAGAGGCCAAATTTGCATATGAAAATTTTTGTGTTCAATTTGATTCTAAATTTTCCTCCAATACCAATATTTATCTTAATTTATGATATATTAAATTGTGTAGGACTTAAAAATACTATTATGTCCTAATACATAAACACACTTATTAACAAAATAGTAATATATAGACATATAGATTTATATATGGGTTGCCTCCCACAAAGCACTTAGTTTAACATTGTTAGCACGAAATAAAGTTTGTTTAGTTGGGTTGACTTAACATTAAACTTCTTTAAATTGTGGTATGTTTCCTTCATAATAATGTTTCAATCGATGCCCATTAACTTTAAATATCTTTCCAGTTTTATGATCTTTAATAACAACAGTTCCATAATGATATACTTTAATCACTTTAAATGGTCCTAACCATCTGGATTTTTGTTTTCCTGAAAATAATCTAAATCTTATATTATATAAAAAACTTCTTGTCCAGGTTCAAAATCTTTATTAATAATCTTCCGAACATGCCATATTTTCATTTTCTCCTTATAGATTTTTGCATTATCATATGCTTCATTTCTGATCTTCTCAAGTTCATTGAGTTGCAATAATCTTTTCTTACCAACATCTTTTAAATTAAAATTAAATTCCTTGACAGCCCAAAATGCTTTATGCTTCAATTCTACTGGTAAGTGACATGTTTTTCCAAAAATAAGTCTGTATGGGGACATTTCTATAAGAGTCTTATAAGTAGTTCTGAAGGCATAAATTGCCCCACAAAATTTAATCCCCACACATAAAAAATTTGAACTTCCAATGTGTAATTTAGATGCATTTCATTTCTTTTAGAAATATTTCCTACTCATTGACATCGATCACATGTTTTAATATATTTATTAACATATCTAAAAAGAGTAGTTCTATTTGTTCCAAAATGCCCTCCAAATTCAGAATCATGACATCTTTCAATTATTTGTTGAGTTTCTTCATAAGACACACACCTTCTAATAATTAGATCTTTACATTGTCTATATAAATATGGGTCATCATAACAATAGAATTTTGAATTATATATAAATTTCTTTATTTGTTGATTCTTAATATATGGTGATAAAATAACACTTACAATATAATTTATTATATCGGCATACCACGGTGTATCTATTTCATCAATACTATATAATTTTTTATCAGGAAAATTTTCTAAAATTTCATTTGTAAAATTAGTTAATATTTCTTTTTCTAATCTAGACAAATGATCAGCTATTTGATTATCATTTCTCTTTCTATCAAATACAGAAAAAGTAAACTCTTGCAGTAGAAGTATCCATCTAATTAACCTTGGTTTAACATCCTTCTTTTGCATTAAGTATTTAATAACAGAATGAACTGTATGCACTATACATTTGGTTCCAATTAATTAAGGTTTAAATTTATCAAAGGCATAGACAATAGTTAATAACTCTCTTTTAGTAGCAATATAATTAATTTGAGTATCATTTAGACTTTTACTAGCATAATATATTACTTTAAAACTTTGTTGTGTCATTGTCCTAAAAGAGCTTCAATAGCATAATCACTAACATCGCACATTATTTCAAATTATTTCTCTCAATCAGGTGGGACTATTATAGGTGCAGTGATTAATTTTTCTTTCAATAATTCAAATGCTTTTATGTATTCCTCATTAAATTTAAATTTTGTATCTTTATTTAAAAGTTGGCTTAATGGCTTAGTTATTTTTGAAAAATTCTTTATATAATGCTTGTAGAAACCAACATGTCATAGAAAACTTCTTAAACCTCTGACCGTAGTCAATGGTGATAATTTTTCAATAACTTGAATATTTTCAGGATCCACTTCCACCTCATTTTTTCAGAAATTTTATGCTCAAGTATAATTCCTCATGCAACCATAAATTGACATTTTTCCCAAATTAGTACTAGATTGATTTTTTTACATAATTCCAGAACTTTTTCTAAATTATTTAAGAATAATTCAAATGAAGTCCCAAACATAGAGAAACCATCCATAAGTACTTCCATTCCATGCTCAATCAAATTACTAAAAAATGACATCTTTGAAATGTTGCAGGTGCATTGCATAGTCCAAAAGACATTCTATGAAAAACAAATATTCCATAAGGGCTTGTAAATGTTGTCTTGTCTTAATTCTCAGGAGCAATTAAAATTTGATGATAACCAGTATATTCATCTAAAAAATAGTAATATTTATTTCCAGCCAATCTATCTAACATTTGATCTATAAAGGGTGAAGGAAAGTGATCTTTCCTGGTGACTAAGTTTAATTTTCTATAGTCTATACAAATTTGCCAACCAGTAACTTGTCTTATTGGAATTAATTCAATTTTCTCATTTACTTCAATGATCACTCCTCCTTTCTTTGGAACACAGTGAATTGGGCTCACCCAAGCACTGCCTGAAATAGGATATATAATTCTAACATCTAACCATTTTAAAATTTCTTTTCTAACAACTTATTTCATTATTGGGTTTAATCTCCTCTGAGGATCAGCTTTAGGTTCATATTATTCATCTAATAGAATTCGGTTCATACAATATGAAGGACTAATTCCTTTAGTGTCTGCTAAAGTCCATCCAAAAGTCTTTTTTATATCTTTTTAACACTTATATTAATTTTATTTTTGAATTTCAGTTAACTTAGAAGATACAATAACAGACAATGTAGATGAATCTCCTAAAAATACATATTTTAAATGAGCAGGTATTATTTTTAATTTAAGTTCAGGTGGTTTAATACTTGAAGGAATAAGATTTTTATTATCATTTTCCAACAAATCTAAAGTTTCAAATTTTTCCTGAATATAATCTAAATTATTTTCTTTTATTTCATTCTCATTTTCACTAAATTCTTCTTACCTTACTTTTTCTTCAAACTCTTTCTTAAATTGCTCATTACTTAGATAATCAGTAACTTCCATCCTAAAAAAATTATTATCTCTTTCTATTGTAGGATATTTCATAGCTTTTGTAATATTAAATGTTACTTCTTGATCATTAACTCTCATTATTAATTCACCTTTTTGTAGCTTTTGTAATATTAAATTTTACTTCTTGATCATTAACTCTCATTATTAATTCTCCTTTTTGTACATCTATTACAGCTCTCCCTATTTCAAGAAATGGTCTCCCTAAAATAATAGGAATCTCTTTATCTTCCTCCATATCTAAAAACTCTCCATGTTGCAAGAAAAGTTCTTTCCAAAATAATAGGAATCTCTTTATTTTCCTCCATATCTAATACTATAAAGTCTACAGGGAAAATAAATTTATCCACTTTTACTAATACATCCTCCATAACTCCTTTAGGATAAGTTATTGATCGATCAGCTAACAGAAGAGTTACAGTAGTAGGGAAAATCTCTCATAAATTTAAACGTTTAAAAATTGATAAAGACATAAGATTGATACTTGCTTCTAAATCACATAAGGCTTTTCCAAAAAACTTTTCACCAATTGCACAAGGTATAGTAAAACTACCAGGAACTTTTAACTTTTCAGGAAGCTTTTTCTGGATAGTAGCGCTACACTCTTCACTAAGTGCAATAGTCTCATGATCTGCAAACTTCCTTTTCTTTTTTAGTATACCTTTCATAAATTTCACATAACTTGGCATTTGTTCCAAAACCTCAATGAAATGAATGTTTATCATTAACTTTTTAAGGATTTCCAAAAATTTTGTAAATTTTTTGTCTTTATTCACCTGTTTTAGTCATTGAGGAAACAAAAGTAATGGTTTTTCTTGGGGAACTTGTGTTTGTTCATTTTCATTATGGTCACTTTCCATCTCTTCCTTCTCCTCATCAAAAATGCAAATTCCTTTATTTAAAATAAAAACAAACATAGTCTTATTCTATCATACCAAATATATTAATCTCTAAAATTAACCTTTATTATTAAAAATTTTCACTTAAGTTTACTGTATATTTAGAAACATAGATATAATTATCTAAAGTTACCCTCTAATACCAAAGGTCATGTTAAATTTTTTAAAGTATTTTGAAAATATAACTAATTGAGGACAAATAAAATTAATTATCTTTCATTTAAAAAGGAATTCTTATTCCGCCTAAACCTAAATTTTTAAAAGATTTTAAATGAAGAACTAAAAAATTAAAGGTTAAAGAAAACATTTAATACATAAAGAAAAGACATATCTGTTGAAGGTTCTGATTTAAAACTTAACTCTGAAATATTGCAAGTGCTAATATGAAAAGCTACAAGACTTAAAACATTAAATAACACATAATACATATAAAAATTTGTCGAGAAGAGTTGACTACAAATACATCCAATAAAGTACTAAAAGCTAATAACTTCCAGCAGATTCACAAATAAAAGTTCACAACACAACATACAATAGAAATAAAGTATCACAGTCCGCAAACAAATAGTCTCAAGAATAAAGTACAATTAAACATAAACTAAACAAAAATCTAACTAAAGCATCACCAATCATTATCTTCTTCTTCTTCTTCTTCTTCTTCTTCTTCCACATCTAAATTTTGCTGCTGATATGGAGTAAAAATAGGGTGAGTAGGAAGCTGAACTGAGTGATCTACCTTCATAAATCTGACCATTGCATCATCATAAGCAACATCATATTCAAACTTCTTATTGACCTCATTTTTAGTGAGGTTTAGTTTCTTCTTAGGATTTAGGTTCTAGGCTTAAGATTCTCCCTTTGACTATCTTAAATCCTTAGAAATGGTACCTACCTTATTTTAGAAATTTAAATTGTTTCTATACTTTTTTAAAGTTCGTGTGTGGTTCTTGACCTCTAGCATGTAGAAGGTTGAAACTAACATGAGGGAACTCGAAAGGAGCCCCTATAAAACCCTTAAGCCCTAGCACACATTTTGCACCTTCGTGCACACAAACTTTGTGATTCGTCCAGTTGGCACGTTCGATTAACACAATTAACATTGTCTGCGCCATTATTTGTTGAAGCCCTAAAGAAATTTTTAAAATGATCAACCACGAACCATGATTTTGATAAAAAAACTAAATTTGATGCATTTTTGACCTGATCGTTAACGAGGTTGCCTGAACGACTTCGGATGAAAAAACGGACTGAGCCAGAGTGTCTGGGACATCAAATTTTGCTAGGGGATACCTGTTTTGAAATATTTGGGATGGAGCCAAATTGTACGCAAATTGAAGGAATTTGAATAGTTTGTATTGTATTATTAATAAATATATTAATATTATTATACTTAATATAACGTTAGCCATGCATTTTATTTTCCTCCCTAAATCCCTAGCCATTGCTTCTTTTGACCCCGTCCCCGAACAGAGCCCTAGCGTGACTTTTCTCTGGCTGGTTTCCCCTTTTCATCAAACGAGGAGTTGACTCTTCTCCTCTCAACACTCTCTGCCCGAAATCATCCCTTTCCAAAGCTTTTTGCTTCATCTCACTGCGCGGGAGCCCGTTTGTGGTAATTTGACGTATTACGTTTGTTCCCTGAGTCACGAATGAGGAAATTCCTCCTCCTTCCCAATATTTTCCTCTTTTTATGGGCTCAGCTGTGATGTTTTTTTTCCTTTCGACTGGGTTTTGTGTTTGGTCTGGATAGGTCTCGTGAGCTTCTTCCGCCCTTGTGAAACTACAAAATCTCATGGGGGGAGTTCTCTCAAGAGGTTGCAAATTTTGAAGGCGTGGGGAGGTTCTACCGAAATTTCGTCTCGGCTATTTCTTTGGGTACTAGGGTTTGGATGCTTTGTGGCTTTTTCTTTTGTTGCTTGTGAAAGCTTTGAGCCAGGTACCTCTTCCCTCCCTCTCTATTCTTCTTCTGTTCTGCTCGACCAGGAGTGTTGTGAGTTATTTCAGCAATTATAGCATGCTGGTGGGTCCAAAATGCTGTGCAGGAAGTCGTTGTACCTTGGTTAATATCTCATGATGGGCTTGTTGTTAGTTACTGGCATCATGATAAGCTTGTTGACAGTGCTTTAAATGCGTCATTTTCCTTTTAAATATTGGGGGGG
>JXCR01020119.1:0-15040 GCA_002079205.1 Phalaenopsis hybrid cultivar
AATTTTGCTGATGTTTCATGTTAATACATAACAAATAAAATATTAAATTATGAAATGATTGAAACATGATTGTTATTTAAATTGTTTTTTTTTTTAATATTAATATTTCATTATTGTACTTATGAAATGATTTACACACTAAGGGTTGTAATCGAGCCGAATAGATCAGACTTAGCTTGATACAGTGATAACTTGGTTCATGTTCGGTTTCAGTTTACGTCGAGTTTTCACATGTTGTTAAGAATTTTCAATACTTGAACTTATTTTGTATTTGATAAATTTATGACAAGTGAATATTTATTTAAACGTGATAAAAATTCAAACAAATATAAATGAATAATTTAATAAATCAGATAAGAAAAAGAACTTAGATCACATGATCTTATATAGTATCTATACTAAATATTTTTTCACATAAATGCATTCTATTATAAATATGAAATATGGAACAATAGTAAGAAAAATCAAAAGAAAATTGTACTATTAACTCATAATGCAAATTTTATTTAATATTAAAATATAGTTAGATAAATTCTAGCTAATCATATTTTATTTAATCAATATATCATATATGATTCGCACTATCATCGAGATTAATATCAAATATTTAACAAGTTACTTGTTGAAAAACAAATGTTTGTGTGTGAACATAATGAACAAGTTTGATTATGTTCATGCTTAGTTTATTTAATCTTTGAGCTTTTAAAATAATGTTAAAGTTTGTTTTTTACTAATTTAAATAAACATGATCTAATCTTAATCTAGCAAAGTTTAAGTTATTCATCAAATGCATTGGTTAATTACAAACCTACACACACTGCGGTAAAAATTGAAAAATTCAATAGATTTTTTGATAAGAATGTATAGGCAGCATATTTTATCAGTCATTTAGAATTATTTTTTCATAAAAATATTCCTACCAAAATTAGTGGCTAAAATTTTCGCTCCTTCACTTGTTGCTTATCTCCAATGGTCTTAAGTGTAGAAAAACTAGTTTAAAATTTTTCTAACGTACTCGATCCTCATTTTTTTTCTCCCAACTGTTAGCATCTCTCTTTCGGTTGGCGACTCTCCCGATGAACTAGTTATATGATTGCATAAGCAAGTAGTCTAAAATCATTTTTTTTGAAGAATTGAAGGTAGAATCTTCATTGAACCTTCAAAATACTGTAAGAACGCAAGCCCTCGTGAGTCGAGCTCAATCGTGACTACAACATTCACCTGAGCGAATCACAAGACTTAACTTTCCTTCTTCGCGAACCAACCTTCCTTTCCGCACCCGCACCGCTTTCGCTTATTGGTTGCACAAACATTCATTTTCCACCCCACCGTCTTCTCAATTGAGCAGACTTCACGATATCCTTTCCGCGCTCGACATCGACCCTGCACCGACTTTGCTTTCTATATATAAGGCAAAAGGATTAGGGCTTTGCACTCTCTCGCACGTCTCCTCCATAGACGACAATGCCTCCTCTAACTCCCTTTCATAACCGCCAAATCCCTTTCATCTCCTTCTTGACCTATATTGTTCACTAAGACTTTTTTAACCCCTCAACCATTCATATTCTCTTCACCAAGAGGACCTATGTAACTTTTTCTCTTCCTTCACTTCATTCTTTTCCCCATTTTAAATCGTAATAGATGCGTGCCTAAAAGTCCGCAATGATAGAGTAATAAATCATCGTCTTAAAACTGCACAAAAATTCAGCACAAACTAAGATAATAAAATTGAGAAGTAAGCAGGATGAGACACCTTGAATTTTTACATGGAGAACCCTAAAAAAGTAAAAAAAATTATGGGATCTAACCTAGTTGAAATGATCCATTATGAATGATGAGTACATAGATCCACCATTCTTATGAATTAAGGCAATAATAGTCATAGTCTAGCTGTAATAAATAAAGTCTCAAGTATAGTAGGCTGCAAGGACACTTGTCAATTGTTGTGGAGACAATAGTCCGTCGCAAACATTATCAATGACAGTTGTAGCGCCATCTTTTAATATAGGTCGTAGTTGAAAGTTTTGTTAATAGTTGGTCATGTGGGTTACAGATGATTACTTCAGGGATTGTTGGCTTCTAAGGCCATAGTAAGAAACTTTAAGTGTTGTGAGTCACATAAGTCATAGTTTGTCACATAGGTCGTAGTGGTGAGATGTTATGATGTCTGTAGGCTGCAAGGCCCAAAGTCAGGAATTATACAAGCTATGGACCACATAGGTCGTATTTGGTCACGTATGTCATAGTGATGAGCTGTGATGACGTCCTAAGCCATGGAGGCCGAAGTCGAGAGATGTACAAACTATGGATTATGTGGGCAATAGCTGGCTATGTAGACCATGGTGGTGAGCTGTGATGACATTTGAAGACATCAGAGACCAAAGTTGAGAGCTACACCAGTTGTAGACCTTTCATGTCATAGTTAGTTGCATAAGCCGTAATGGTGAGCATTGATGATGTCCGTAGGCCATAGATGACGTAGTTGGGCATTGCACTAGCCATGGACCAAGTAGGTTGTAGTTGGTTATGTATGTCACAGTGGTGAGTTGTGATGACATTCGTAGGCTGCAGAGGCTTAAATTGGGTGTTACACGAGCTAGAAACCACATAGGTCGTAGTTGGTCATATAGGTCGTAGTTGGTCAAGTAGGTCGTAGTGGCAAGTATTGATGATAACCGTAAATTTGTAGGGATTGTAGTCGGGAAGTATGCAAGCTGTGAACCACAAGCATTATTGGTCATGTAGGTCGTAGTGGTGAGCTAGATGACATATGTAAGTCACAAAGACTAGAGTCGGGAGTTGCATGAGCTATAAACCTCGTAAGCCATAGTTGGTCACAAAAACCATAGTGATGGGTTGGAAAGAAGAAGCTTTGGAAGTCTTAAGTAGGTCACTATCTTCAAGTCACATTATTACACTGTGATTGGGGTGTGTTGTTGCACCGTATTCGGGGAGTGTTGTTATACTATTTTATGGAGGTGTAATTGCACTGTATGTGAGTAAGTTGTTATACCATCATTGGGGTGTATCGTTGCACCTTATTAAGGGTACGTTGTTGCACCAGTTTCAGGAGATGTCATTACATAATATGTGTGGTGTGTTGTTACACCGTCATCATTGTGTGTTTTTCCACCATATTCAGAGTGCATTATTACACTGTATTTAGGAGGCGCCATTGTACAATATGTTTGGTGTGTTGTTACATTGTCATTGAGGTGTGCTATTGCAATATATTCGAGTTTTGTTGTTATATTGCCTTCAGGAGGCATCATCACACCATATGTGGGGTGCATTGTTACATCTTCATCAAGGTGTGTCATTGCACCATCTTTATGAGGCATTGTCACACTATATGTGGGGTGTGTTGTTACATTGTCATCAGCGTGTGTCATTGCTCCATATTTAGGTTGTGTTGCTACACTGTGTAGTGGATGATGTATTGATCCATGTGATTTAGTGTTCCACAATGCACATTATGACTTCATAAGGGACTTCACCACATGGACCAAGTGGTGGCCAATAGTGGTCGATGATGGTTGACAAGCAATAGTTAGAGCTTACTAGAGGTGGGGATAGTGGCTGTCGCATGTGACGACGACCATAATTGGCCTATGATGTTAGTCAGAGTTGGTGGCAACACCTGTTGAAGTTGTCCTGTGACATTTGTTAAAGTTAACGATGACGACCACCAAAATGACAATTATTCACCGGATTTGTGGTAAAGAAGTGGTGTTGGATCTCAGCCTCTCCTCTAAGCCTTTGTCTTCTTCTAGCTCATGGTCTAGGTGGCTTACCACTTGTGCAACTCCCATCTCCAGCCTTTGTAACCTACAAACATCATTGCATCTCACATCCACAGTTTATATTACCAACTATAGTCTACGTGGCTTACAACTCATACAGCTCCTGATTATGACCTTTGTAGCCTATAGTCGTTATCACATCTCACAACTATGATCTACATGACCAACTATGACTTATGTTCTTCACTACTTGTGTAGATCCTGATTCTGGCCTCTATGGCCTACAAACTTTGTCGCAACTAACCACTATGACCTACGTGTCTAACTGCAGCATGTGTGGCTCAGAACTCGTGTAGTTTTCAACTCTGGTCTCTGTGGCCTACAGACACCATCATGGCTCACCACAATGATATATGTGATCAATTATGACCTATGTGGCTTACAATTAATGCAGCTCTTAACTTTAACATCTGCGACTTATGGGCATCATCATAGCTCACCACTATGATCTATGTGACCAACTATAACATACGTGGATCACAACTTATGCAGGTCTTGACTCCAACCTCTGCGGCCTAAAAACATGATCACAACACACCATTACAATCTATGTGGCTCATAACTTATGAAGCTCCCAACTCTGACCTCTGCAACCTACCGAATTCATCATAACTCACAACCACAACCTACATGACCAGCTATAACTTACATGACTTACATCTAAAGTAGATTCTAAGTCTAGCCTATATGGCTCATAAACGTTGCACAACTCACCATTTTGGTTTATATGACCAACTATGACATACATGGCTCACAACTTGTGTAGCTCTCAACTCCAACATCTATAATCAACATAAATTGACATAGCACACCACCACGACCTACGTAATCCCACAGCTTACTTTTGTCTCTATATCCAAAATTGATGCTCCTAAAACAACCGTTTAGCTCACGCGACCAACCATTACCAAAGGTTTCAACTACGACCTATATAGCAAGTTAGTGCTACAACCACGATCTACAATATTCATGATGAACTATTTCCTCCATAACAATCATATATGACCCTTACAACTTGCTATCACTGAGAACTACATTCATTATAACTAAACTATGAATAGAATCGATGAACAACATTTGTACATTTAAAATGATCAACTTCGTAACTACATCTTCCCTAATTCAAGAGAAGAATGTACCTATATACTCACCATTTCTAGTGGATTATTTAAACTTGGTTATGCCCCATGGATTTATCAGTTTTAAAATTATTTCCACGTAAAAAAGTCGATGTGCCTCATCCTACTTACTTCTCTTTAATTACCTACATGTGCGTTGAGTTTTATGCAATGCTAAGGCGATAATTCGTTACTATACTATCACAAACCTTCAAATGCGCATGAGTTTGCCATTGTCTGTAGGCTGCAAACTAAGGGAAGCCTTTTCTTACTTTTAGGAGATCTCGTTGATATCTTACTAACAAGTTGGGGGACACATTTTTTTGTTCTAGGAAATCCTTTTGTTCATCTATTAGTAGGCCAAGGGACTTCACATTTTTCCTTCTCTTTATTTTATGTTTATCGGCTAAAAATGACCCAAAAAACATAAAAGAGAACCAATATTGGTTTGACCCATGTATTGCTGATGTGGTCATCTTCCGTCCACATGATTACTTTCGTTTTTCGCCTTACAATCCCACATTCCCGATATTTCTGACATGGAATTCTGGCATCCATGTCCAAGAATCTCTAAAGTGGCCTACCACCATCCACTAGGTGACTCTTGTCTCCCACTATTTGATCTTGCATCCCCAATCGCTGACATGACGACCCACCATCCATGTTCCTTGATCATCATTGTTGAATTCCACCTCTGATAGGTACCGTTGCCACTTCTGGACATTTCCAACCATCGCTAGAGAATTTTGGTTATGACTGGCTAACTCCGACCACGGGGACCAACCACCACTAACTAACTTTGACAGTCATTGTCGCTAACTCTGACCAACTTCGGTCGTCGCTGCTAACTCCAATCATCACTATTGTTCAACTTTGGCCACCGTCGTCATTCAACTCAATCAAACTCTAGCCAACTCAAGCCATCGTCATCGACCAACTTGGCTGTTGCAGCCTCCTACCACCTTTGGTAGCAGCTGTTGCTGCCCCCTCCCAACTCCACCTGCCTCCTCTGAACAACTCCTGTAGCTGCCGCCACCACCTCCAACCATCTCTGGTCTATACCTTTAGCCAACTCTGGTCGCTGCCACCCCCAACCATGGTGGCCTCTGCATCTGGTTGTCGCCAAAGATAAAAAAAAAATTAATTTTTTAAAGACCAAGGGATTTGAACCCTTGACCTCACACAAATGAAAAAAACCAATTGGCAATTGGACTAAAAAACTTTTCTTATATAAATATAATACCACACACACACACACACACACATGTGTGTGTGTGTGTTATTTTGGATTTTGATATTTTTGGTCAACGAAATTGGTCTCACTAAAAAAAATGGGGTAACAGATACACAATAAAAAATTTCCAACATCTTGCATGAATCTCAAGGCACAATGAATCTCAAGACAATTTTTTATCAAGAAACGTTCGAACTTTAATTAAAGTTTATCTATAACTTCAATTTTTGCAGACTTACAGTCAAACTGACTGGCTCGATGAGACAAACCAAAAAGTACCAAAATTAGTTCAATTCTTATCAAATCAAGCTAAGATCAAACCATTAAACTGCTCTTGAAAGCTTTCAATTTGAAAGTAAAACGAATGTCAAATTTGGCAAGCTTGTAGTCAAATTGAGCGTCTCAGTGACACATATCCAATGAGCCCAAGACCACTCAATTATGAGGTCATTAGGACACTGGAATATTACAAAATATCTTTCGATTGAGAGAATCTTTTTGGGCCATCTGATGGAGTGGTTCAGATTTTATTCTTAATTATATAAAGACCTCTCTTAAACTCCATAAATAGAGATCCTCTCCTCTTTTGAGAGGGAAATAAACCTTGAGTTAGAAAAAAACTTAAAGCTTGGAGGAAGAACTGAAGTCCAACATTTCTTATGCTTCACCAATTTGGAGAATAATAACCACTTCTTTAGCCCCAGATAACTACGACCATTGCCCATTGGCCATCATCAACCATCGCCTATTGTCCATCATTAGCAACTTTCGGCTACCCTTGACTCATTGAAATGAAAACCTTAATAAAATCATGGCATGCGTTACAAAATCCAGGTGTGCATTGCAAAGTAATGTGATATTCTACAGAACAATGTATCCCATATGCGATGCAATGACATATCCTCGTGATGGCATAATAATGCACCCCAAAGACTTTGACTTTCTCCAAACTTTTAATGCTCCTCTCATGTAGATTTCGACTCTGGCAATTTCGGCCTGCGGACATGACCATTACTCACCACTATGAACTGCAAGACCAACTACGTTGTGTTTTACACTACTAGTGTAGCTTCCATCTCCAGTTTTTATGGGCTATCGAAGTCATCACAGCTCACCACTATGAACTATGTGACCAACTATGACTTATGTTGCTTACACCTCACACATCTTCTGACTTTGACTTCTACAACCTACAAACATCATTGCAACTCACCACTACACTCTACATAACCGATTACAACTAATGTGAATCATAGCTTGTGTAGCTCCCATTCCAGCCTTAGCGGCCTATAAATGTCATGAAAAAATATGACGTAAAAAGAAAATGATACGCCTGAATTTCCATTATTCATCACAAATCTCGATGCATGACACAAATCTCAAGATAAATTCTTGAGCAAAAACTTTCAAAATTCAATTAAAATTTATCAATAACTCTAATTTCAACAAACATATGGTTAAACTGACCGACTAGATAAGATATGCTTGATGATATTGAAATCAGTCGAATTGGAGTCAAATCGAGCTCATATTAAATTGATAAACCACTTTTAGAAGCTTTTAGTGCAAACTTAAAAGGTCAAATATATTTCAAATCTGACGTGTTTATAGTCAAATCGAGTGTTTTGATAAGATAAATTCAATAAACTAAAGATCACTCAATCTAAAGTCATTAAGACAGTTAAATGTACAGAAAACATTGTCTGAATAAGGGAACCTCTCTAAATCGTTCGATCACAGTGCTCCATAGTTTTTTATCTTCTGTAATATGGACTTTAAAAATAGAGCCTACCATCCTATAGAGAGGGGACTAGATACCAAGTAAGAGGAAGGTTATAGCCTAAAAAAGAGTGAGCTGAAGCTATCCTGCCCAAAAATATAGCAAACACTTCCTACTCCTTCAGTCATTAACCACCATCGACAATGACTCAGCCGCTGTCAACTACCATCATCCTCCCACTCCTACAGTTGCAAGACACCATTGGCCACCGCTCAATCCTTGTGATGAAGCACTGCATGAAGCAACAACTAACACCACAAAATCATGAAGTAGCCTAAAAAGTGGCACATCATCCCGGACATTGTACTAATCCCAAAGATGGTGCGCTGAAGCTCTAGCAGTCACTCCTCACCACAACCAGTCTCTACCATGGAGAAATTTTTTCTTCCATACATGAACATTGAACTTGAGAAGCTGTGTATTTCTTTCCATCCAGTGAGACAAGAGATTATACCTGCAATCATCAACTCATAGTGAAATATTTTAACTTAAGTGTGTGATAGATTCTCGTACAACACTAAGATGATAATTTGTTACCGTACAGCTGCAAATTTTTAGCAAGCAAAAATTTAGTGTTTTTTTGTAGAAAACAAGCAATCCCACCACTGAAGTACTCGCGAGCCTTACTGCATATCCACCAGACACAATACTCACAACAACAAAGCAACCCTATCGAATACCCATCACTCTAGGATACAATCACAAAGCTAAAGGCGTCAGACCTTTGCATCTTCTTACCATGTAAGGTTTTCCCTGCTGGCAAACACACCTCAGGTCCTTCTTTGGAAGAACGTTTATGCAAAATGAATGAGTCTCAATTAGAGATCTTACAACTCCTACATATGGCTCGACAACAACTAACCACAACGCCTGATGGAGTTTACTCACCGTCAGTTGAACAACCGATGAGAAACACTTGACTCGAACATTCTTGTACTGTGTCCTCTCTTCGTGAAGAAACCCTTCTCTTACCAAGCTAGGATGCTTACCTCCATGATACTATAAGTTCCATTAATTTGTTTGTGTAGCTCATCTGACATTGCCCCTCCTCACTGCCACTCTGATGATGTCATCTGTGACGAGCTACGATGCATGATTCAGGAAGAGTTCCGCCAAGCGATAAGGATCGCTCCCCCGCTTTTCGAAACTTTCAAGAATCTCTCCATAGGCTGAGGCAGTCCTCCAACACCCCATCCTAACGAGTTTCAAGCTCCTAAACATTGACCATTTGCATTTTCAAAGTGTATATGATGCACTTATCTTTCAAGTATTTTTATTCACTGTCAAAGTTCAAGCTCACACCTAGTTTTTAAATGTATAGTGTACAATGAAGGTCCACCTAGTGCCATTGGGCAAAACTTGGTGGGTGGGTAACAAATTAAAGGAACAAGAGAATTGATGGACTCCTTTACGTGAGTTCAGTCATAATAGTTAAAAATCCCTAACAAAAATTTTCCTTAGTCATCCTTTAATTATTTTTTCAATTTTACTATCCATACACTTTTGCTTCAAAATTTTCACTAGTATGTCTAATGATTCATGCAATGAATTTTTTAAATGCTATGTTGTTCCATTCATAAGAAAAATCATGATAATATATATATATACAGAGAGAGAGAGAGAAGGGTCGAGCCTTCTCTTTGATACACTTTTTAGCTTGTGTGAAGAAGGCAAGAAGAAAAACTAGTTGTGAATTGGTGAGAATGAAATTAGTAGGCTTCAAACATGTTGATGTCCCTAAAGTGGGGAAGAAGAGGAGAAGATGACATGTGAAAATGATGGCTTAAGTAATTTGACTTCGTAGCATATATATGCAATGTAGTGAAGGAGAGAAGTTTACTTGAATGAGAAAAGTTATATAATACAATGAAGAACCACCTTGTCCCATTTTGAAAGGCCTTCCTGAATATAGAAAAATTTGTGGAATTTTAAGAGGAAATGAAGTCTCTTTTGTTTAGCCTTAACTATATGGTCAGAAATGTCTTGTCTTTTCTGAGGAGGTTAGACTTCTAATTATTGCTGTAAGGAATCACTATAATTGTCTAAGAGCGATGTACAATCGGTTTCATTTTTTATTATCATGCAATTGTATGTGGATGACAATTGTTGC
Organism: Phalaenopsis hybrid cultivar; assembly: GCA_002079205.1. Taxonomy (NCBI): domain Eukaryota; kingdom Viridiplantae; phylum Streptophyta; class Magnoliopsida; order Asparagales; family Orchidaceae; genus Phalaenopsis; species Phalaenopsis hybrid cultivar. Next base: position 10,046 of record JXCR01020119.1, read on the forward strand.
TTCCTTGTCGACACTAAGAGTGCTATGATTTGATTATATCATCAATATGGTGTTTGTTAACATAAGCCTAAGAAAAGTTTCATATACTAATTAGCCCAAAATAGACAATTAAAAACATTTTGCAAGCCTTATTGGATAGAGAGTTGATTCGTATTTAAATGGTCAAATCAAGATTGAATATTAACTACCTGGAATTGATTAATAGGGACCCATCAATGAGATCCATTAGTTAAGAACAAATATTACATATGTTCCCCATATATGGAGAACACTGCATATGCAAAAAAATCTCTATTTTTTCTGCACCAATCTTTACCGTGGACCTACATACGTTCAAACATACATAATATTTTGTCATCAGCTAGAGAATCAACGGGTGCTCAGTTGATCAACATGATATACTATATAAATTTTAATCAAAATGAGTTTCAAATTTATTAAAATTATTTTAAAATAAACATAATAGATATAAAACAGATTAATATCCTTATTACATTTAATTTAAATTAAACTTAATAATCTTAAGACCCTTAATCCAAATTTTAGGTTAGTATTTCACATGATATGCACCTGAAATGTGACCCACCAGAATGTGACCCCTTTTGTTCTTCTTCCCTGCGGGCCCCATCTGCGCAGAATCTGTGGCCAATACGCCCTCCGTCGGATAACGAGCTGGCAGCACTCCGCGGAATAACCGTGCTTCTCCACAGAGAAGCAAGCCCGCTGTCAGCATTCAAATCATCCTTAGTTCAGGCGAAAACACAAAAACCTTCCAGGCCATTCATGGAGCTGTGCATGAACGGTCGAGCCGCCCTCTCGGCGGCGGTCCGACAGCCGCACGGCGGCGCCGGGGGATTTACCAATGGAGAAGCAATGGGGTTGCGGCTCGATTTTTGGAGTTTTCGCCGTAAGACTGAGCCTATTAAGCGGCGGCGGAAGCCGCCGGGACGGNGTATTTACATAGATAACTGCTAGAATTGGCTTTTTTTATATTTATACCACACAAATCTCTTATATCACATAAAAAAATACCCCCTTTTTTACTTTAAAATAGTGAAATATTACTTTCATGCATGGGTGAGGTGACATATATGTTAAGATTGAAGTTTAGGAGTAACATATGTAAATACTTAAGGATCGAGTGGCATGTATGTAAATCTTCCTGTTTATAATTCTAAACTGAATAAACGAACAGGGTTATTTTGATTTGCTGACAGATGATTACTGATGAATATTAATTATCTGATCTAGTGATATCCTTCAATATTAATTTCTTAAATAAAATTTTAATCATATTTTAGTGATGCTTAGATTTTTGGGTAATGTGGAGACCCGGTCCATCACAATTTAATTAGGCTACTAATTAAGAATCTTACATACCGCTCACCTACCACATCCCACATACCGCTCACCTATCTCTTACTTACCGCTCTCATGATTTTTATAAATAGTCACTTATGGTTTGTCATAAGCCAAGTCAGGCCAAGCCAAGTTCTCTAAGAGAGAAAGAGAGGAAGAGAAAGAGAGAGAGAGATGAAGGGAGAGAAGAAAATAAAGATTTTTTTATAAACGTCGAGGCGCTCGACGGTGTAATTTCTCAAAAAAATAAAATCCTATGTAGCTCCGTGGACGTAGGCAAATTTGCCGAATCACGTAAATCTGTGTTTCGCTCTGATTTTTTTTTCTGCGTGCAATTTTTCTCGTTCCATTTTTTGCTTTATTGTCGTCGTTTTTTCACAACAACTAGTATCAGAGCTTTGGTTCAGATCTAAGAAAGAACGATGGGCAGAGACGAAATGATGACATCGGGGATCGAGAAGTTCAATGGTTAAAATTTTGCTTACTGGAGGATGTAGATAGAGGACTATCTTTATGAGAAGAAACTTCATCTTCTGTTACTGGAAAAACGACCGAAAAAATTGTACGAGGCAGAATGAAATCTATTGAATTGACAAGTTCTGGGGATTATTCTATTAACCCTGTCGAGATCAGTTGCCCACAACATCATCAAGGATATGACTACTGTAGATCTCATGACGGCTTTATCATGTATGTATGAAAAGGCATCAACGAATAACAAGGTGCATTTGATGAAAAAGTTATTCAACTTGAAGATGTCGGAATGTGTCTCTGTTGCTCAACACTTGAATGATTTCGATACTATCACAAATCAATTGTCGTCTGTTGAAATTGGTTTTAATAATGAGATGCATGCGCTGATATTGTTGGTTTCATTGTCAAATATCTGAGAAACTATGAAGATTGCAGTTAGCAGTTCTGCAAGTAAATTTAAATTGAAATATGATGATATTCGTGATTTATTTTTTGCTGAAGAGGTGCGTAGGAAAGATTTTGGCGAGATCTCGGGTTCAAGTTCGACACTGATTGTTGATTCCAGAGGGAGAGCACAAGACAAAAACTCAAACAGAGGAATATCAAAATCAAAGTCTGGTCACCAGACAACCTGCTGGAATTATGATAGGGTTGACCATATAAAAAGGAACTGCAGGAATCCTAAGAAGAATGAGAATGATGACACTAATGTTGTAACCGAAGAAATACAAGATGCGCTATTGCTGGCAGTTAACAGTCCCGTTGATGACTAGATACTGGATTCAGGGGCTTCCTTCCATACATCTTCCCACCAGAAGTTGATGCGAAACTATGTTGTAGGTGACTTTGGGAAAATACATCTGGCTGATGGAAAAACTTTGAGCGTGGTGGGGATTGGAGACATTGATATTGCACTCCATAATAAGACCAAATGGACTTTAGAAAATGTCAGACACGTTTCTGAGTTGAAGAAAAACCTCATCTATGTTAGGCAGCTCAATGAGGGTGGTCATTTAGTAGTGTTCTCAGATAACACCTGAAAGATTACCAAATGAACATTAGTACTGGCTCGGGGTAAAAAAATTGAAATACTATATATGAATACAAGTTTACTCAGACGTGGACACATGCATCAGATGTGCATTATGTGGAAGCAGAAGAATGTCAATTTCCTGAAAAGTGACAGAGCGCTAAGGGCAGGAAAATCAAACATTTTACAAACAATGGTGAAGAACCACAGAGCTATGAAGAAATCTTGCAAGATGAGAATTCGAGCAAGTGAGAGCTGACCAAGAAGGAGGAGACAAATTCCCTGCCAGGAAATCAGACTTGGGAGCTGGCAGAACTTCCACAAAGGAAGAAGAAATTATACAACAAGTTGGTGTACCTGATAAAGAATGCGCTTAGTGGCAGTAAGAGGTACAAGATTGGACTTGTAGGACTTTCAATAGAGACAGAATATTGCTCATGCAGTGAGAGTTGTAAACAGATACATGAGTAGCCTAGTAAAGAGCTTGGTGGTACAAGGCTACGTTAACGTTAATATGTCAACTGAGGGTGTTACTCGTGAGAAGCTGAAGTTGTGCTCGACTTCAACTGGTCTTTTGACATGAAGATCAAGACTATGAGTAGCAGAGGTGGAGGATATCATATTTGAGGAAAATGTCGGTACAACTAGTAGATGATGCAACCAATAGGTGATGCAGTCAGTGTCACAGCCTCAAAGTGAGAGAATTGTTGGGTAATGTGGAAACACGGTCCATCGCAATTTAATTAGCTTCATAATTAATAATCTCACCTACCACTCGCCTACCACATCCCACCTACCGCTCATATACCACATCCCACCCACCGCACTCCTGGTTTCTATAAATTGCCTCTTATGGCTTGTCATAAGCCCAGCCAGACCAAGCCAAGTTCTCTAAGAGAGAAAGAGAGGAAGAGAGAGAGGAAGAGAGAGAAGAAAATAAAGATTTTCTTATAAACGTCGAGACGCTTGACGATGTAATTCCTCGAAGAAATTAAATTCTCTGCAGCTCCGAAGACGTAGACAAATTTGTTGAACCATATAAATTTGTGTGTCGCTTTGGTGTTTTTTCTGCGTACAATTTTTCTCGTTCCATTTTTCGCTTTACTGTTGTCGTTTTTTTACAACATAGATGATATAAATTTGAGGAAATCTATCTTGTGCGTACCCCGACCCTTGGTTGACATCCGCAGTATAAAACATCTCAGGTCGGGGTTCAAATCCTCTTTGACACAGTTGGCCCTAAGGAGGTGGTACCCGAATTGTTAGACACATTTGTGGTGGTTGGAGGCTCCTATAATAGCATCTGACCATTCTTTCAATTAAAAAAAATAATAATAATAAAAAAAAATTGAGGAAATCAAATGAGCTTAAGAAATGACAAAAAAGTATGCCCTAACCTATGTTACCTTACATTATTTAAGCTATTTAATATTGAGCAACAATATTCAAGAACATTATTATCTCGAAAAGATTAAATCAAATTTATTTTCACAATAAAAAAATCTTTTACAAATTGTAGTCAATATAAAGCTTATCAAACTAATATTGGTTTGAATTAATATTGCATTACCCTTTTAACTCGATATTTTAATGCTTACCATTCCCATCATTTTCTAAGTTAAATGTTATTTAGAATAATTGAATAATTAAAAATTGCATGATAAATAAGTATTGTTATTGAAATTGATAGTGTCAATGTTAATCTAATCAAAAGATCAATAAAATGTGTATAATTGATTTCTTGTTTTAGCCAACATTTAAAATAAATCAGAAAATATAGAGATTTTAAAATTTTTGATTATGAATTTCAAATTTAAAATATACTAATTAAATGTGTAAGTGTTGTTTTTTTGTATCTGTGAATCTGTTGAATAAAATTTATATATAAGCTAACAAACATCATCAATTTTAAATGATTAGTATCCATCTCGAATATTCAATAAATTATTAAAAAATAATAATATTGCAATGTGTTATTTAAACATGTTATTTATCTCTTGTAGTTGTGTATCTAAGTGACTATGAAAATATCAATCTCATATTTATACTATATTATAATATTATTTTTTTTGATAAGATATCTTCAACCTCTGGAATAAGAAGTATCCATATGTATAATATATATATATATA
>JXCR01020134.1:0-15246 GCA_002079205.1 Phalaenopsis hybrid cultivar
TTTCTTATTAAGCTATATTTCTTTTGTTGTTTGTTGTGTCTTTGGTATGTTGTAATGTTAGACATTTTTTTATTCATAATATGAGTAGAGTTGTACTTTGATCATTAAAGAATAAGAGAATTCTTACTCTCACGTTTTCCTTCACTTATCAATCCTGAAGCCCTGGCAATTTGATCTGTTAAACTTGTATTTTGTATTTACTTTTTTTCTTAAACCATTTTTTTTATTTAAAAGTATTTTGTTCTTTAGGTTTTGGACTATTAATGAATGAAGTAGAAGAAGATCAACCTTCAAAACTAATTGGAGATGATAAGCTCATGCTGGAAAACACTAAGGGAGGTCTACCTAGTTTTAAAATTGCATCAAGCTCTGACTACAGTTTAGAACGGTAACTGCCAAATTTTAAATTTTTTTGGTACTTTTTACATTTCTGTCACTTGTATTTGACCTTTGAATATTTGCATATCAATTATCAAGCTGTTTAGAATGAGCTGGTTTTGCGTTCCAATCTTCTTTTTCATTTTACTAACTTTTAATATTTTTGAGAACCTAGTAGTGTTTGTAATGTAGGCAGTAATCTATCTATTTGATAAGAGTATATTGTTTGAAAAATAAGAGTCAATGAAACATGGCGAAGAAGAAGAGAAGTTTCGATGTTTGTAAAGAGGATATCAGCATATAAAAATTGTGCAATATTGATTATTCTTTTTTTCAAAATTATGTGTTTCAGGAATTCCATGTATGAAAATATGTTTGGTTCTATGATCAAATTCATGGATAGTAGTCGTCTTGATTATCATAATCATAACCAATACCCTTATGCCACCTATTTTGATGCGAGTTTTATGAATAATCATTCTCCATTTTGTCACATGGGCTATGGATAATATTGAAAAAAAGAATTACAATGATTTCTCGAAGGAAATTATGGTGCAATGTAGTGGGATATTTTTCTTTTTTATTAAAACAAAAATTGAATTTGTTGAAATGGAACATTTGTCCAGGAAAAAAAGAAGATGCATTTGAATGAAGAAATAAGAATGTCGTCAGTCGACCTGAGGTGCTATAAAATTAATAAAAATAAATCTAATTGGCATCTTATGTAAATTAGACATAAGCACCTCTGCAGTATCTCACATAGCTTTACCTGCACAGTATATTTGAATGTATAAAAAGCAGGCTTAGCCTAGTATCTGGTATTAGCCTGGTCTTTTAGTTCTACACGCAAAAATCCAATATATAGGTGCCAAGCTCGAACTATATTAACATTTTTATGTGTCTGAATTGTTTCACAGGTTTCAGCCTCCTGTCATTCCGCCTGACTTTGAGCCTTATCACAAGTTTGCATCTCCTCTTGAAACTATTGAAAAGTTTTTGGAGCCACCTCCTCCAGAAGTCCCTACACCAGAAGATGACAATTCAAGATTATTGATTGATGGGTTTGCAAATCTGGTTGCTCGCTGTGGCAAACTATTTGAAGATCTTTCCAAAGAAAAAAATAGATCGAATCCAATGTTTTCATTTCTTAATGGCGGGAGTGGTTATGATTACTATGCAAGGAAATTGTGGGAGGCAAAGCGTAGGCTGGCGGATCAGGAAAAACAAGCAGGTGTGGAATATGTTGTATCCGTACAGATGTCTGCTGACAACCGTGGAAAAGTACTGGGTGAAAGACCACTAGAAAGGAGTTCAAATGAGTCTTTAAAATCTGCAACCCGGACTGCAGTTGTCCACTTTCAATCCAACCTCTCTGATACATTCACAAAATCTTCAGCACTTGTGAGTATCTTGGGTTTGATATGGTTTAAAATGCAATTCCCATGTTCTCTTTTTTAGTTACATGTTTAGTTCACTTTATGTGCTAGTTTAGATTTGAAAAATTATTGCATAACTTTCACAGGTTGGATCATCAGAATGTGCTAAGACTTTCAAAGAGGATCCTGCAAAACAAGAGAGGTTTGAGCTATTTCTTAAAGAAAAGTACCAAGGAGGCCTTCGTTCAACATCTTATAGTGGCAGTGATAAGTTCTCAGAAGTGGAGCGAGCTCGGGAGAGATTGGATTTTGAGGCTGCAGCTGAGGCATTAACAAAAGCAAAACAGAACACTGAAGATTGTCTGCAAACCAACCAGCAGTCTATTGATTTTTCCAAAACTGGAGATGAACATTTTATATCATTAGGTGGACTGGTATGAAATACATCTCATCTTGCTCACCTAAAATGCTGATATTGTATTCATCAACCATTAACCTTATGCTAATTACTTAGGTTGGCTTTATGAATCCTCCATTTATTTCTCTTGAGTGATAGTAAAGTATATTATTTCTATAAATTAAACATATTTTGATGGTTTCTGGCATGTTAAATAAGGCACATCGATGTTCTCAAGATGAAGAGATGCTGACAATTAACATTTTACCCAAGAGGGAAGAATTCCAGTGGCGGCCTTCACTCCTATTGTGCAAGCGCTTTGATATTGTTGATCCATTCATGGGCAAGGTACTTTATGGAACTTACTTTCTTTGGGCATCTTACTTGCTTTAGGTGATTAGAATTTTCAGGTTGAAGTGAGCTTTCCTTGTTTTTATGGATGGAATGGAACTTGAGTTGAGAGGGAATCTTGTGTATGTGATGTATCAGTTAATGTTTAATTGTCCTATTTGCCTTGTCGGCATTTGTTCTGCGCAACTTATTATTCTTACTAACGGATTAACTAATCATCATTCTTGAATTTTTAGTATTTAATTGTGTTTTGATTTGAGTGCGACTTTCAATACCATTTTATATTTCTGTTATGAGGCAAATTTTTTCGTTTTGCTCTACAACTCTTACAACATCTTTTGATACAAATACTTATGGGCCGTTTGGGATCACTATTAGTTTTTTTTTTTACTTAAATTGAATCATATTTGATATGCTATAATATAGTGAGTTGTTTTTAAAAGCACTTGAANACTTAAATTGAATCATATTTGATATGCTATAATATAGTGAGTTGTTTTTAAAAGCACTTGAAACAAATGTTAGATGTTTTGAGTGTTTTTAGTAGTAAGATAATTTGTTTTAAAAATAAAAATAAAAATATGTGAAAAATATACTAAACAAACTTGCTTTTAAAATAAAAACAATAGCAAAAACAGAAAAGAAAAAATAAAAGTGATACCAAACAAGCTCTTAGAAATTGAGGAAAATGTTTTGGAATTTTTATGGGGTGAAGTAGATGCATATGCTTTATGTATTTTCATTTTGTGACTGGCTAGCGCCCCCTGATCTTTAGGTTTAGATGAAAGTATAGATCAAGATATTGCTATTTTATTTCCTAAATTATCTCTGGAATCATAGATATTGTATGCGTGATAATCATTGCAGTACAAATTTTATTCTTGTCATCATGTTTTAAGGGTTATACACGTTCCCAAAAGGTTCCTTCATGGTTTCTCCATATGGAGCCTTGAAATTTAATTATCCTTTGTCATAGCTTCCGTAAAGAATTGATGGATTTAAAAACTATTAAGCCTTTCTGGTTCAAACTATTGTGTCTTGTCTTTGCACTGCCTTTGAAATTGTTGTCATGCTTCAGGCTTTCCTCATATGATCTTTTTTTACACATTTAGCCACCTCCGGCACCTAGGCCAAGAAGCAAAATGGATGCTCTAGTATTCATGACTGACTCCATTATGGAAGCTAATAATGAAGGAATTAGCTCCGCAAATAGCAGTTCTTCTTTTGTTGCAGCGAATAAAGAATCTTTGGCTTCTGCCCCAGTAGAAAGACAGGAAGAACATGAACTNGAATGAAGGAATTAGCTCCGCAAATAGCAGTTCTTCTTTTGTTGCAGCGAATAAAGATTCTTTGGCTTCTGCCCCAGTAGAAAGACAGGAAGAACATGAACTAATGGCACAGCAACGTGATACTGATCTGAGCACAAGTGTGCAGAGGCCTGTTGATCTGTACAAGGTACTTAGTCTTCGCATACTAAGAGATTAATTGTTGAGTTATCTTGCATTTCAATTCCAATTTTCATTTTCTTGTAATATTCTTTAATCAGGCCATATTTTCTGATGATTCGGATGATGAAGATGATTTGGGTTTCAATTCAATGGTTGAAAGGGAGAAGAGGTCTGAAGGGGCAAACACAACTTTGAATCGCATTATTGCAGGAGATTTCCTTGAGTCCTTAGGTAAGGAGCTGGGATTGGAGGTTCCAACAGGTCCTTCGCTCTTGGACAAAGCAAATTCCGCATGTTTAACCTTACCAAGAAAGAGCAATCTCACTCCGGCTTTTGAAGCATCAACTTCTGTCATGAATAACATGGAAGTTAGAATTCATGAATCTAGGATACCTGAAACTACAGGAATCAATGCAGGTCCAAACAAATCATGGAAATCCAAAGACACTGAGTCTGTCTATTATGAAGACAGAAGGCATAATGATTCTTGCTCTTGGAAGGAAAATATGATCACTATTTCCAAAACTGGAGCTGACGGCGCTCTTTCTAGTCATGAAAAAAAAAAAGAACAAAATAGAAAACATCGGAGCAGGTCACAGCGTCAACAGAGTAGTTCAGATTCTGATTCTTCAAATAGTCGCGGATATCATAATCGTCCCAGATCAGAAAAGAAGACTTCATTAAAGAGAAAACATACAAGGCACACTAGAAACTACAAGCACAAAAGCAGCAGATCTCGAGGTAGATATTCTGATGATGAAAGTGATTCTGATCTCTCAGATATTGGAAGAAGGGATCGTAAATCAAGAGATCGGAGAGGACACTCTGATCATTCAAAATCTGATGGTGGCAGCAAGCACCATTGATTGTTTATTGAGGTTTGAATTCTAATTTAAGCATTTGAGAATGCATATTTGAATGCCTCCTTAAGATAAAATTTTGTATTTAGTATCTGTCATAGAATGAATCCCTATTAGATATATGTCTTTATTTTCTTAAATTTTTAATGTTTCTAGATTTTAGGGTGTATTATCCTGCTAGTTTATGAAATGATGGGTTATTGTCATGAATTGTGATTTTGATCGGATTGTGCATCTTATTAAATGAACATGCATTTTTCTTTGAGGGGGTGTCAAGTAGCCATTCTTTAAAGCATAGGTTAGATCGTTTTAGCGAATGCTCAAGTTAGTATTGTTGCTTGTTGTAAATATGATTAAGAATTTGAATCCTGGTGTAGATCAGATTTGACTAAGCGGTCACAATTTTTTTTGAACTGGATTCTGATTTGCTTCTTGATCATGGATGTGGAATAATGGGAGATTTCATTGGGCCGCCAATTAGTCAAGCTGCGATGTCGAAGGAGACAGAGCAATCTTATTACTATGTGAGTATAGAGCACAGAGAGAAAATGATAGAGAAAGGTAAAGCACTACAGGCCTATAAAAAAAGAGTGTATACTAGGAAGGAGAGATGAGAATGGCAAAAGAGTTGCAACTCATGCAAGTAACCCTTAAAACAATATCCTGAAGTCATTGTATCATGAAGAAATATTGTCAGTGTAGGTGGGATTCCGGTTGAAAAGGGTGATTAATATTACCTATCATGTTGATTTCACTTTCATTAAGTTTTTTAAGGGCTTATTTGGCTATTGTTGTTATAGCTAAAATCTTTGCTAAAAAGTGATGATTGACCTACTATTGTTTTAAGGGTAAAATTGAAACCCTAATTTTTAGAGAGAAGTTTGTCATTTTCACAAACATTTTTATTACCATCATGTCACCTAAAACATTGTTCTAATAAATTTTTGTATGATCTTATAATCTAGTCCTAATTAAAATGACCTCTAGAAATCATCAATATGATACCGCTAAAGTAATTAATCATTTTGAGGTTAATTAATTTAAATATTTTCAGGATCATGATCATCATCAAAGGTGGATGATTCTAGTTTTGTTGTTCTAATAGGATTATCAGACTCTTCATCATTCATGTCATAATTTTCATCCTAATACTGTTGTTAATCTTCATCATTCATGCCATAATTTATTAATTTAAAATGATCTCAATCTATTAAAATTAAATGAAAATATGATTATGTTTTGACAACATGAAAAGTTAGATTAAATGAGGTAAGATTTCTAACCACTACAATATAAAATTATGAATTAAATTATCATGACAAACATAAATTATAATGAAATATGATTTCTAGCTCACACTATAATATTTTGATGCAAGCTAACATGAAAGCTTAAAACAATCAACAACGACCACAACAACAACAAAGTCTTAGTCCCACCACGTGGGGTCGGTTGCATGAATCATTTTTCTCCATTGCGTCCTATTTAGTGTCATATTTTCATTTAGTTCTAATAAATTAAGATCATTTTTTATACAATATGATATGAAAATTTCAATAACAATAAATAATTTTACTATAAAATACCATGAAAAGAAATTAAGTCCAAGTATATTTGTCGCAAGTAGAAATATGAATCAAAGAAAAAATGACTTGTTTATGCATTTATGAAATAATTGCTCCAAACAAATATTTTCTTCCCATCAAAATGCTTTGGAAATTTTGAAAAGAGAGCTTCACCCAAAGAGAACTTGAATTTTTATGGAGATTAAAAGGATTTCTCAGTTTTTCTTTTGGAGAAAAAAAGAAAACTTTCTTAGAGAGATTTTCCCCAAGTGTTTCTAGAGGAAACGACTGACCTTAAGAATAGATTAGAATGAGAACATATGTAGGAATATTCTCTCAATGTTTTAATTTAAGTTCATTTTTCTCTCAAATTTATTTAAAATCTATTGAAATAATTAAAAAAAAAGAAGGAAATTTGGATTATGAAAGATGTTAAATATGATTTTAGAAATTTTTAAATTTTAAAATCCAACCAAAATGTATTAATCAGGTTTGGCCAAACCATATTTGGAAATAATTTGCACGAGTTAATTATTTGGAATATTATTTAATTGACATAAAATTATAAATATAAATATTAAAATATATTTGAATTGATGAAGAGATTTTGGGCCCATTAGAATAAAAATTTAAATATAAACTAAAGCAACATTGACACCATGGATTTCAGCCAAGAGTAGTTTTGGAAAGATTTGACGCATTGTAATTGGTTGCCATAATATTTAATTTTTTATATGAAAAATATCATGGCACGCACGCACACGCGCCCATATTGTTATCTTGGCATTGAAGTCATGATCTAATGAAGTTAAGCTTATGGATAATTTACTTGATAAGTAACTAATGAAGCATGATGCATTATCCAATCACATGATGAATGAAACAATGATACATATAAATTAATATACATATATAATTATTAAATATTAATCATATAAATATGCATAAAATATTCAAGACCTAATAAAACATTTTCTTAAATTAATTCTAATCAGTTTATGAGATAAAATTATCACATTAAGAAGAAGGTGAAGTCTGTGAATTATTATGGTTATGCATCCAACTTTGAAATGATATTGCATAAAAATATGAAATTGTTGCAAAAAATTAATATATGTTTAATAAAAACTATCTGTATATGATAAATTATAAATTATTTTTTAATATAAGTTTTTTTTTTTAAAGCAATCAAACATATGTGGAATACCCTATGGGATTTTTAAGATTGACCAAACAAAAACACATTTTTCAAGCTTTATTCATGATCTACCTGAAATAATTGTGTAATTAAAATTTTTAAACAAAATTTTAGTGCATCTAATCTTATATTTGCTATCAACAATATTCAATAGTGAGTTATGGAGCTAATAATTTATCCGTTTTAATGATAAAAAACGTATTCTGGCGATAGATATATGAAGACGCAAAGTCATCTTGTATCATATTTTTGAATCATATTCATTTTATAATCTTGTTATACTCTCCCTTACAAAAATACTTTATCAATGGGTGTCATTTTAATTTCGGGAGTGAAAATATATAAAGTAGACAAAAATGTAAATANCTTTTAATGATAAAAAACCTATTCTGGCGATAGATATATGAAGATGCAAAGTCATCTTGTATCATATTTTTGAATCATATGCATTTTATAATCTTGTTTAACTCTCCCTTACTAAAATACTTTATCAATGGGTGTCATTTTAATTTCGGGAGTGAAAATATATAAAGTAGACAAAAGTGTAAATANATTTAAATAAACGAGCACAACACTACAAGTGACAAAGCTATCCTGAGAAATAGACGTATCACTTATCTGTGAGGTTCGATCAAATAAACTAAAGAATTTATGACATCCATTTTAGTCTGCGAACATTTATGTTGACCAACAAATTCTCATACCTAATATTAAGAACTAGATAAGGTTTATTTTAACTGGGCTCTTAAAACTCTCTATAGAGGCAAACTTCCTATAGTTAATTACCTCTCAAATGACTGAAGTCACTTAAGAGAACTCTTGATGATTATCAAAGATATCTATCTTCATGAATTCAAAGTTTACGGTTTTCAAGGCTGGACATAGAAAGTTCAAGTGGGAAAAGGACCAAACGGGAACATTTATTTCTGAAATCAAAGGAAAAAAAGTAGGGGATGTCATGGATCTTAAGGGAAACCTCGGTGACTTCCCAAATTATCCTACTGTTTGGCTTCAATTTCAAGAAGATGTTATTTGATGTTTCATTCTGCCAATTTTTATTATTTAGGGCTTATATTTGCTTGACACGGTCATACAAATGACCTGGAAGATAGAAGCTTTTACGTCGTATCGAATGACAATCTCAGAACCTAAAGCAAGTTAGGGCTTAGTTTGCACAACCTAGCTGTGTAATGACCTAAAAGATAAAGTGAGGATTTATGTCGCGTTAGACAAACTATCTCGAAATCTTATGGCTTGGTATTTAAACTAAGAAAAGATATGCTGTTGTAGATCTGTTTTCTCTTTTGAAGTTGTTCTTCCATCGTGCTGCCCGTGAAGACTTGCTCCAAGCTCCAAACTGTAGCGACTCTAAGTTTAGTTTATCTTTTGTATTTGCAAGTATAATTATTGTTGGGTCTCAAAGGTCTGGTGTGTCTCCTAGCATATGTCCTACTGTTGTCTACCCAAGGAGTTTAGCAAGTGCATTAAAGTAAATAGTGCAATAAAAAGAATAACAAATTACACAAAACTTAAACAAATTGCTAGAAAATCAGGTATAAGAAAATAAAAAAAAAACAAACGAGTAAAACAAAACACGATGTCACATATAAAGAACCTGGAATATGTGACTTATATGTGACATTAGGAATGTCTCCAATTGCCAGAAGAATTTGAGTGTAAGACTTAAGCTCAAATCTCAGAGCATTGAGTTTCACTGTAGGTTAAGTGATGGCGGGAATTTCACTACTTGATTTAATTAAAAAGAAGTTATAAACCACATCTTGGTGTATCCTTATGTCTATCATTTTAACTAGCTTATGAATTAAGGTCAAATGCCTAGTTTCATCATTCATTTGAAAATTATGTAGAAGATCTCTCACCTAGAGTGTGCTCATAAAATTTTGAAAGCCTACACTTTAACTTGTGCTTGAAGTGATATAAGGTGTTTTACTCTCAGGTAAGTGTTTTCCAACTAATCCTCAAATATTTTTTTAAGTGTTTTCCAAATAATTAAATCAGAAATTCTCATTTTTGACTTAACCATTGATAAGAAAAAATATAACAAAAGCAAATCAATGAAGGAGGCCCAAATTGATGTATAAAAGCCCTCCCCTAAATCTTCCAAAACAAGTGCCAAAATGCCAACAAACTTCTCTTAAACAAGTGCTCAAGCAATTATCAAACAGTCCACAAAACATCCGAATTGCCTTTAAAACAACTCAAAGATACAACTTAAAGCTAGTCTTCAAGTAAATATTCAATCATCTGAAAGCATTTTGAACACAACATTATAATATAAGAGTGATGCTTGACAAAAAAGAAACCCAACAAATGTAATCCCAACAATGCAAAAATAAATCCAACAAAAGAAATATACCCAACAACTGAAAACGAGTTCAGCCATAGACCCCGACTTTAGTAATGATAAGTAGAACTTCCAAAATGTATTAGATGCAAGTTAAACCTTAATGAATAAAGCCTCAAAATGCAACTCAACATCACTAAATAGAGCCACAAGATGCAACCCAAAATCACTAAAGAGGGCCCCAAGACTCAACCCAAACATATCACTAAGACACGTAAAAACTGCAGCCCAGATTAGTGCCAAAACATCTTAAAAACAACCAACAAACCCCCTCATAAACACAAATTAGCCCATGAAAGTATTTTTAAAAGGTCCAAGCAGTAGCCAACTCAACCCAAAAGTCGTGTTTTTAAAAGCACCAAAATGCAGCAAATTTAGCCCAACATATGCATTTTTAGAAGCCTCAAAGCCATGCATATAGACGACCCAAAATAGTGCTCAAAACCTTTTCAAAACTGTTCTTAATTCAACCTAAAAACAATATTTAAACCCGTCCAAACCATAGAATAAACAACTTTAAAATGATGCTTAAATCTGCCCCAAAATCATGCATATGTCCCCTCCAAATCGACAAAAGTTCAGCATAAATACACACATAAACTCCAATAAATGTAACAACGATGTTTATAGTCAATCAAATGTACCATAAATATGTCTCCAAACCAATAAAACGCAATATTTACGTGCCTCCAACAAGTCGATATCGAGCAACAAAAAACATAGTTAGATTTCCCAAGTGCATCCATATGAAGGTCCAAGCTCAAAAATAGAAAGGAACCCCCTTTTTTCTTACAACATGAACAAGTATATATTGCACTTTCCTTCACATTTACCAATCATGCACAAAAAGATGCATTCTATCTTTTCAAAACCATCCAAAAAGAATCAAGAGGAGCTCTTAAACATCTCTTTCAAAATCTGCATGAAGGGCAAAGGAGAGCTCCAAAATCTTTTCCAAACCATCAAAAAACTAAATTCAACAAGCATTTTAAACACGTGTTCTTCAAAATCAGTGAAACTAATAATAAAGAGAGACTCTAAATATTTTCTCCTAAGCATGATAAAGATGAAACCTAAGCATAGCCTCAAACAAACATTTAAAAAAAAATAGTGAGGTGAAGAGTAAGTGAGGAGCAAGAAAGACTCCAAAAATAACATCCTAAGCATGCTAGTATGGAATTTTCAATGTACTTAAACATAAGTTTCAACAAAGTAGCATGTTGAAGAGCAAGTAAGGAGCAAGAAAGGCTCCAAAAATAATATCCTAAGCTTGCTTTGAAAACCATTCAAGTATGGAACAAATAGAGAAGGAAGATTCCCAACTGCCATGCTAAGTGCAAGCTACAAGTTCCATCAAACATCCCTCTCTTTTTTTCTTTTCCTTTTTTATTTTTTCCAGAGAACCATTGAGGCTAGAGCAAGCAACCGAGCAAAAAACCAATGATAATGAATAGTTAAGGGAGGAAGGGAACAGTGAATACCTTACTCGATTTTTTCAAGAGAAGAACAAGAAAAAGAATATCACCCAAATAACACCAAACACACTAAAGATGAGGCGATCAGGGAATCCAGAAAAGAAAATGAAAACACCTCTCTCTTATTAAAACTTGTTCAAGCTTCTCCAAAACATAACATAAAACTTTCAAGAGGACCTCAAGAACACACAAGATGAACAAAGCAAAAAGAAAAATCAAACCAAAGAGATCAGAGAAAATTTTTGCAGCACCACCACCCTTTCTAGAATTTTTNGTTTAAATAAACGAGCACAACACTACAAGTGACATAGCTATCCTGAGAAATAGATGTATCACTTATCTGTGAGGCTCGATGAAATAAACTAAAGAATTTATGATATCCATTTTAGTCTGCGAACCTTTATGTTGACCGACAAATTCTCATACCTAATATTAAGAACTAGATAAGGTTTATTTTACCTGGGCTCTTAAAACTCTCTATAGAGGCAAGCTTCCTATAGTTAATTACCTCTCAAATGACTGAAGTCACTTAAGAACTCTTGATGATTATCAAAGATATCTATCTTCATGAATTCAAAGTTTACAGTTTTCAAGGCTGGACATAGAAAGTTCAAGTGGGAAAAGGACCAAATGGGAACATTTATTTTTAAAATCAAAGGAAAAAAAGTAGGGGATGTCATGGATCTTGAGGGAAACCTCGGTGACTTCCCAAATTATCCTATTGTCTGGCTTCAATTTCGAGAAGATGTTATTTGATGTTTCATCCTGCCAATTTTTATTATTTAGGGCTTATATTTGCTTGACACGGTCATACAAATGACCTAGAAGACATGAGCTCTTACGTCGTATAGAATGAAAACCTCAGAACCTAAAGCGAGTTAGAGCTTAGTTTGCACAACCTAGCTGTGTAATGACCTAAAAGATAAAGTGAGAATTTATGTCGCGTTAGGCAGACTATCTCGAAATCCTATGGCTTGTTATTTAAACTAGGAAAAGATATGCTGTTGTAGATTTGTTTTCTCTTTTGAAGTTGTTCTTCCGTCGTGCTGCCCGCAAAGACTTGCTCCAAGCTCCAAACTGTAATGACTCCAAGTTTAGTTTATCTTTTGTATTTGCAAGTATAATTATTGTTGGGTCTCAAGGGTCTGCTGTGCCTCCTAACATATGTCTTACTGTTCTCTACCCAAGGAGTTTAGCAAGTGCATTAAAGTAAATAGTGCAACAAAAAGAACAACAAATTACAGGAAACTTAAACAAATTGCTAGAAAATCAGGTATAAGAAAATCAGAAAAAAAACGAACAAGTAAAACAAAACACGATGTCACATATAAAGAACCTGAAGTATGTGACTTATATGTGACATTAGGAATGTCTCCAATTGCCAAGAGAATTTGAGTGTAAGACTTAAGCTCAAATCTCAGAGCATTGAGTTTCACTGTAGGTTAAGTGATGGCGGGAATTTAACTACTTGATTTAATTAAAAGGAAGTTATAAACCACATTTTGGTGTATCCTTATGTCTATCATTTTAACTAGCTTATGAATTAAGGTCAAATGCCTAGTTTCATCATTCATTTGAAAATTATGTAGAAGATCTCTCACCTAGAGTGTGCTCATAAAATTTTGAAAGCCTACACTTTAACTTGTGTTTTAAGTGATTTGAGGTGTTTTACTCTCAGGTAAGTGTTTTCCAACTAATCCTCAAATTTTTTTTAAGTGTTTTCCAAATAATTAAATCAGAAATTCTCATTTTTGACTTAACCATTGATAAGGAAAAATATAACAAAAGCAAATCAATGAAGGAGGCCCAAATAGATGTATAAAAGCCCTCCCCTAAATCTTCCAAAACAAGTGCCAAAATGCCAACAAACTTCTCAAAAACAAGTGCTAGAGCATTTATCAAACAGTCCACAAAACATCTGAATTGCCTTTAAAACAACTCAAAGATACAACTTAAAGCTGGTCTTCACTTAAATATTCAATCATCTGAAAGCATTTTGAACACAACATTATAATATAAGAGTGATGCTTGACATAAAAGAAACCCAACAAATGTAATCCCAGCAATGAAAAAATAAATCCAACAAAAGAAATATATCCAACAACTGAAAACGAGTTCAGCCATTGACCCCGACTTTAGTAATGATAGGTAGAACTTCCAAAATGTATTAGATGCAAGTTAAACCTTAATGAATAAAGCCTCAAAATGCAACTCAACATCACTAAATGAGCCACAAGATGCAACCCAAAATCACTAAAGAGGGCCCCAAGACACAACCCAAACATATCACTAAGACACGTAAAAACTGCAGCCCAGATTAGTGCCAAAACATCTTAAAAACAACCAAAAAACCCCCTCATAAACAAGAATTAGCCCATGAAAGTATTTTTAAAAGGCTCCAAACAGCAGCCAAATCAACCCAAAAGACATGTTTTTAAAAGCACCAAAATACAACAAATTTAGCCCAACGTATGCATTTTTAGAAGCCTCAAAGCCATGCATATAGACGACCCAAAATAGTGCTCAAAACCTTTTCAAAACTGTTCTTAATTCAACCAAAAAACAATATTAAACCCGTCCAAACCATAGAATAAACAACTTTAAAATGATGCTTAAATCTACCCCAAAATCATGCATATATCCCCTCCAAATCGACAAAAGTTCAACATAAATACACACATAAAGTCCAATAAATGTAACAATGATGTTTATAGTCAATCAAATGTACCATAAATATGTCTCCAAACCAATCAAACATAATATTTACGTGCCTCCAACAAGTCGATATCGAGCAACAAAAAGCATAGTTAGATTTCCTAAGTGCATCCATATAAAGGTCCAAGCTCAAAAATAGAAAGGAACCCCCCTTTTTTTTACAACATGAACAAGTATATATTGCACTTTCCTTCACATTTACCAATCATGCACAAAAAGATGCATTCTATCTTTTCAAAGCCATCCAAAAAGAATCAATAGGTGCTCTTAAACATCTCTTTCAAAATCTGCATGAAGGGCAAAGAAGAGCTCCAAAATCTTTTCCAAACCATCAAAAGACTGAATTCAACAAGCATTTTAAACACGTGTTCTTCAAAATCAGTGAAACTAATAATAAAGAGAGACTCCAAATATTTTCTCCTAAGCATAATAAAGATGAAACCTAAGCTAAGCCTCAAACAAAGATTAAAAAAAACAGTGAGGTGAAGAGTAAGTGAGGAGCAAGAAAGACTCCAAAAATAGCATCCTAAGCATGCTAGTATGGAATTTTCAATGTACTTAAAACATAAGTTTCAGCAAAGTAGCGTGTTGAAGAGCAAGTAAGGAGCAAGAAAGGATCCAAAAATAATATCCTAAGCATGCTTTGAAAACCATTCAAGTATGGAACAAATAGAGAAGGAGGCTAAGTGCAAGCTACAAGTTCCATCAAATATCCCTCTCTTTTTTTCTTTTACTTTTTTTTTATTTTTTCCAGAGAACCATTGAGGCTAGAGCAAGCAACCGAGCAAAAAAACCAATGATAATAAATAGTTAAGGGAGGAAGGGAGCAGTGAATACCTTACTCAATTTTTTTAAGAGAAGAACAAGAAAAAGAATATCACCCCAAGAACACCAAACACACTAAAAATGAGCCGACCGGGGAATCCAGAAAAGAAAATGACAACACCTCTCTCTTATCAAAACTTGTTCAAGCTTCTCCAAAACAGAACACAAAACTTTCAAGAAGACCTCAATAACACACAAGACAAACAGAGCAAAAAGAAAAATCAAACCAAAGAGATCAGAGAAAATTTTTGCAGCACCACCACCCTTTCTAGAATTTTTAGCCAAGCCTAAAG
>JXCR01020134.1:15357-36496 GCA_002079205.1 Phalaenopsis hybrid cultivar
GGAAGAGCTACATTTATTTGACTCACCTGGGCGGTGAACCGAGCGCAATAGGGATGGGGAAGAAGCGACAAGAATCGCAGGGAGCATGGGAAGGGATAAGTCAGAGCGCGATAAGGAGTAGGTGGAAGCTTTACCAGAGCACAGGGGAGAGGGAGGACCTTGGCCGAAGAGTAAGAGAGGAGCGCTTGGGCTAGAGAGGCGCGACACAAAGAGCTAGGACACGGGATGGTTCACAAACAAGAAAAAAGGAGCGGACGGTTGCGTGAGTTTGGGTTAGGGATTTAGAAATTTAAGTGAAAAAGAATTCTATTTTTTATTAATTAAAGTTGAAAATCTCTCAATTTGCCTTCTCGTGCATGAAACTGCAACAAAGTGGGTGTCCCTCCTTCCATTTGTTGACCTCATTTTTAGTGAGGTCAAGTTTACTTCTTAGGGTTTAGGGTCTAGCCTTAGGATTCTCCCTTTGACTATCTTAGAGTCTTAGAAATATTACCCGCCTCATTTTAGAAATCCAAACTACTTTTTTACTCTTTTAGAGTTTCACATGTGTGGTCTCAATCTCTAGCACTTGGGAGGCTAAAACCAACATGAGGAAACCCAAAAAGAGTCCCTATAAAATCATTAAGTTATATGATTGATTGTCTTATGCACAATTTGAACCTTCAAGCGCACAAACTTCACGATTCAGATAGTCAACATGTTAATTATTGCAATTTACGTCGCCTGTAACTTTATATGTTGCATAATTAATCAAAACTTAAATAAAATTTTGAAACGATTGATTGCAAGCCCAAAATTTGAAGAAAACTGAATTTGACATGTTTTTTTTGACCCGATCATCAAAGAGATTTTTTGATTGACCTCAGATGATGAAACAGACTGCGTTGTTGCATCTGGAACGTCAATTTTAGCTAGGAGGGAGACTCACTATGTTGCAGTTTAGTGCACAAGAAAATAACGCGCAAATCGAGGGATGTTCAATATTAATTAATTAAAAAAAGAATTCTTTTTCACTTAAATCCCTAGCCTAAAGTCACACACCCGTCCGCTCCTTTTTTCACGTTTGCGAACCATCCCGTGGTCTAGCTCTTCACGTCGTGCCTCTCTAGCCTGAGAGCTCCTCTTTTACGCTTCACGACACTTCGGTCGAGGTCCCCCCTCTCCCCCGTGCTCTAGTAAAGCTTCCACCTACTCCTTGCTGCGGTTCGACTTTTCTCTCATCATGATTTCTACAATTCTTGTCCCTTCTTTCCTGTCCCTATTGCGATCGATTCACTGTCCAGGTGAGTCGAAGGTATGTAGCTCCTCCCTCTTTGCATATAAAAACCCCACCTGGAGGGGGGGGGGGGGGGGGGGGGGGGGGGNGTGAACCGCGCGCAATCGAGATGGGGAAGAAGCGACAAGAATCGCAGGGAGCATGGCAAGGGATAAGCCAGAGCGCGACAAGGAGTAGGTGGAAGCTTTACCAGAGCATGGGGGAGAGGGAGGACCTCGACCAAAGAGTAGAAGAGTAGCGCTCGGGCTAGAGAGGCGCGACACAAAGAGCTAGGACACGGTATGGTTCACAAACAAGAAAAAAGGAGCGGACGGTTGCATGAGTTTGGGTTAGGGATTTAGGTATTTAACTGAAAAAGAATTCTATTTTTTATTAATTAATGTTGAACATCCCTCAATTTGCCTTCTCGTGCATGAAAATGCAACAAAGTGGGTGTCCCTCCTTCCATTTGTTGACCTCATTTTTAGTGAGGTCTAGTTTTCTTCTTAGGGTTTAGGGTCTAGCCTTAGGATTCTCCCTTTGACTATCTTAGAGTCTTAGAAATATTACCCGCCTCATTTTAGAAATCCAAACTACTTCTTTACTCTTTTAGTGTTTCGCATGTGTGGTCTCAGCCTCTAGCACTTGGGAGGCTGAAACCAGCATGAGGAAACCCAAAAGAACTCCCTATAGAATCATTAAGCTATAGGATTGATTGTCTTGTGCAAAATTTAAACCTTCGAGCCCACAAACTTCACGATTCAGATAGCCAACATGTTAATTATCGCAATTTTTGTCACCTGTAACTTTATATGTTGCATAATTAATCAAAACTGAAATAAAATTTTGAAACGATCAATTGCAAGCCCAAAATTTGAAGAAAACTGAATTTGACATGTTTTTTTGACCCGATCATCGAAGAGGTTTTTCTATTGACCTCAGATGATGAAACAGACTGCGCTGTCGCATCTGGAACGTCAATTTTAGCTAGGAGGGACACTCACTGTGTTGTAGTTTCGTGCACAAGAAAATAACGCGCAAATCAAGGAATGTTCAATATTAATTAATAAAAAAAAGAATTCTTTTTCACTTAAATCCCTAACCCAAAGTCGCACACCCGTCCGCTCCTTTTTTCTTGTTCGCGAACCATCCAGTGCCCTAGCTCTTCACGTTGCGCCTCTCTAGCCTGAGAGCTCCTCTTCTACGCTTCACGACACTTCGGTCGAGGTCCCCCCTCTCCCCCGTGCTCTGGTAAAGCTTCCACCTACTCCTTGCTGCGGTTCGACTTTTCTCTCATCATGCTTTCTATGATTCTTGTCCCTTCTTCCCTGTCCCTATCGCGCTCGATTCACCGTCCAGGTGAGTCGAAGGTATGTAGCTCCTCCCTCTTTGCCTATAAAAACCCCACCTGGAGGGGGGGGGGGAAGGACTTTAGGGTTGGCCAAAAATTCTGGAAAGGGTGGAGGTACTGCCGAAATTTCCTTTGATCTCTTTGATTTGATTTTTCTTTCTACTCTGTTCTTCTTGTGTGTTCTTGAGGTCTTTTTGGAAGTTCTGTGTTCTGTTTTGGAGAAGCTTGAACAAGTTTTGGTAAGAGAGAGGTGCTACCATTTTCTTTTCTAGATTCCCTGACCGGTTCAGTGTGCTTGGTGTTATTGTGGTGTTGTTCTTTTTCTTATTCTTCTCTTGAAAAAATCAAGCAAGATATTAACTGCTCCTTTCCTCCCTTAACTATTCATTACTATTGGTTNGTCATTTTCTTTTCTAGATTCCCCGACCGGTTCTTCTTCAGTGTGCTTGGTGTTATTGTGGTGTTGTTCTTTTTCTTGTTCTTCTCTTGAAAAAATCAAGCAAGATATTAACTGCTCCTTTCCTCCCTTAACTATTCATTACTATTGGTTGTTTGCTTTCTCTAAATAAAAAAAAAGAGGAAAGGATAAAAAGAGAGGGATGTTTGGTAGAACTTGTAGATTGCACTTAGAATGATAGTTGCGAATCCTCCTTCTCTATTTGCTCCATACTTGAATGGTTTTTGAAGCATGCTTAGGATGTTATTTTTGGAGCCTTTCTTGCTCCTTACTTGCTCTTCAACTCATTGTTTTGCTGAAATTTATGTTTAAGTACATTGGAAGTTTCATACTAGCATGTTTAGGATGTTATTTTTGGAGCCTTTCTTGCCCCTCACTTACTCTTCACCTCACTGTATTTTTTTAAATGTCTTCTTGAAACTAAGCTTAGGTTTCATCTTTACCATGCTTAGGAGAAAGTATTTGGAGCCTCTCTTTATTATCAGTTTCGTTGATTTTGAAGATCACATGTTTAATCACTTTTTGAATTCACATTTTAGATGATTTGGGAAATCTATATATAAGTTTTAGAAAAATATGAAATCAAACTGACCCCATATTTGTCATAGTTTAAATGAAAGAGCACTATATTTCAAACCTTATATCTATCCCGAAGGTTAAACACAAGATTTGAGAATGAGGCTCGATCAAATAAACTAAGAAATATATGAAGTCCGTTTGGTCTGCGAAATCGTTTTATTTGCCGACAAGTTCCCCTATCTAATACGAAGAATTAAATAGGTTTTATATTAAGCTGGGATCGGACAAGCTTCCTATAAGGGCAAACCCCTATAGTTAATTACATCTTAAATAACCGAAGTCATCTAAGAAAACTTTCGATAAAAATCAAGAAAATATTATCTTCAAGAGGTCAAAAGGATAAAACTTTTCAACGAGATCGGACAAACGAGGTGTGAAATGGAAATGACTCAAATTTGAAATATTTATTGTAGAATTCAAAGGAGGAAGAACTAGGGGATGCCACAGATCCGAAGGAGAACCCCGATGACTTCCTAGTCTATCATATTATTTGGCTTTAGTTTCGAGGAGAAATATTTAGGTGTTGTATTATCCAATTTTATTTTTTAGGGCTTACAAATCGATCACACAAGTAGCCTGGAAGATGTGAGAGTTTAAGTCATGATAGACGACAACCTCGAAATCCTAAGACGAGTTAGGACTTAGATTGTACAATAGAGCTGTACAAAGGCCTAAAGATGAGGTGAGGATTTATGTTGCATAAGCAGACAACCTCTAAATCCTATGGCTTGGTTGCTTGATTATGAAGGAAATTGGTTTAGCTGGGGAAGACATGTTTTGTTGTTGAAGATGGTCGTGTTGCCCACAGTGCTATCTTCAAGCTCCTTGCTGTGATGAGTATGAGTTTTCTAGTGTGTCAAGTTATGGTGTCAAATCAGACGGCACTATGGTTACAGTTCTTTAAATATTATGGGGCATGTTAAAGTTGATTAGAGCAACACCGGTTAGGATCCCACTGTTTTCTCGTTCCGGTACCACTATTTTCTATTGGCTTTACTTAGTCCAAATGAATTTATTAAACTTAACTTAATGAGTTCCATACTTTCATTTAGACCGTGGGAAGCCTTGTTAGCAACCGTAGGTTACCTCCTCCGAGGGATTCCCAATCATCCAATAGAGACGTCTTAATTTAGTTGTAGTTGTGGTTTTTGTGATGTTTATGATTAAATTTTGAGTTGTTTTATATTTGAATGTTGTGGCGGTAAATTTTATCTTGGTTTATTTTAATTTGGTTTTGGTTTTACGGCTATCCTAGCAGTTTTGGTTTTCATGCAGGGTGGCATCGTTGTTTAACATGCAAGTTTGTAAGCATGAAAGTACGGTGCGGAAAGTAAAATAGAAAACGGTACTATAAACTGTAAAAACGTACCTGGCGAGTCTTCTCCTTTCCATCTCTTGAAAGGTCAGTAATTGCAAGGCATGTATATAACATTGCAAGGAATTTAAATTGCATGAGTAGATGAAGGTTTAGCTACCAAATCTCATGTTATGATTTAGTTGAATCTTGGAAGATCCTAGTAGATGATTTTAAGACAAAATACGATAAGTTCAATTTGTCATTCAAAACATCCAAAAGATTCCAAAGTGCTCGGGATATAACCCTGAACTACTTTGAGGCTCTCTTGAATTATTTCGAGTTCATTTTGAACTTATCATATTGTTCCATCAATCATCCGAGGTTGAAGTGTGATTACACCGTTGCTCAATGAAACTTAACAATTTAAATATCCCAAGGATAGTGTACTTGATTAATGAATTGATGTTTCATTTAAGAGTTATGTGAGTGAGTGCCCCTAAAGCAAGTTTGAGTTATTTAAGATTGTGGTGCCCACAACTAAAGTTGGACTTGGAGTGTTTAGAGATATTGATTATCAACCCAATTATCTTCTAAATCAAATTGATTGAGCTTAGATATCGAGTCTAGATCACTACCAAGCCCTTAGCAATCATAATGGGGAATTTGGTGAAGGTTAAGATTTTAGTTTAAGTGATGTGTATTTTCATTTAAAGATCACATTATCACCAATTTTTGGCTTACGGAAAGTAAATCATCATTCTTTTAGCTTAAGCCTCTCACTCGAGAATCTTTTGATATTTGTTGACTTCTAAGTCATAAAGATTAGGGGAGATTATTATCTGTTGATGTTGTGCAAAGGTGGTGGGTCAGTTTCTACCTTATAATCCCATTGTATTTCAATCATCCAAACAAGTTTATTAGGATCAAAGTTACCCATTTATCCCTGGTTAACTCTAAATTTTGATTAAGGCGCCAAAGTTGAAANCGATTAGGCTAGCCATAATTTTGAGCCCAATTGATTGATCGATACTGTGTAGATAATTGTAATGAAGATTTTTTGTGAAGGATTGATATGATTTTGAGTTCAATTGGGGGTTCAATTTGAAGGATTTTGGAATTTTGGCCAATTTGGGTATGTTGGGCTAGACTTGGGCCTAGGTTTGGCTAGGCTTGGGCTAAGTCCAAATTGATTGTTGAAAATGGTCTATAGGAACATCATGAAGAGTTTTTCAACCTAAATTGGGTGCCAATTTTGGGGTTAGGGCAATCAATTTGGTGGAATTTGGAGATAGCCAATTTGGAGAAAATTTGAGGATTTTTGGATTTCGGTTGAAATTAAATGAAGTTGAGGCCTCACCAAGGCTAATTGAAGGTCAAGATTGATGTGTAGGAATGTTATGAAGAGTTTAGGATTCAAATTGAGGCCAATTGAGTAGGCCATAGGGTTCAATTTGATAAGATTAGACCATAGGACCAAAATTGAGGGTTTGACTTAGATCAAAATTGGGCTCAAAGCATGAGCCAATTGAGCTTTTATTTAGTTTAAATTGGTCACATGGAAGGTGAATTTGACTTTAGGTTTGAAATTTTGGGAAATCAGTACTAACTTGATGGACATTTGAGGTAAATTTGGGGAATGGGGCCCTTAAAGGCAATTTGGGGGTTTTGGTAAAAATTGATCAAATTGGTCAAAATGGGTCCAATTGAGGGGTCCAAATGGGTTTTGAAGACATTTGGAGTGTTTTGGAAAGGTTTGGGCTGCCAAGGGTATTTTTGTAATTTTGGCAATTTTGGGGGTATTTTGGTAAATTTAGAATTTTGGGTGGTTTTGGGTAGGTTGGGTATTTTCAAAAGATTTGAAATGACTTTTGAACAAGTTTGGATGTTTTGGATGAATTTGAGGATTTTGACCAAATTTGGGATTTGGGGTTGTTTAGGTAATTTGGGTAAGTTTGGGAGTAAAAGGCAAAGTTGGATATTTTTGGTAGAATTGGGAAGTTAACCACCACAGATGAGCTATGGACCAATGGAATCCCCTTTTGGGTCCTCTATGTACTGGTCTTAGCTAAACCCTAGCCTAGGGCCAGTGGGTTTTGGGGACCATCTACGTGAGTCTCCCAAAAGGATCAAGAGATCATAGTCAACAATTTTGGGTTTAGGGTTGTGAGTGGGTATAAGTGATAATGGGTGAAAGTGAGTCCCTTAACTCTAGACCATCATCCAGAGTCAATTCTAAGGGCAAGCAGTCCTATGAGAACTCACCTTGAGCTCCCCCATATTGACCCTACCTATTAAGTGCTAGAGGTTAGGACCAATATGTGAAACTTNAGAATCATCCTTCTCTATTTGCTCCATACTTGAATGTTTTTAAAGCATGCTTAGGATGTTATTTTTGGAGCCTTTCTTGCTCCTTACTTGCTCTTCAACTCATTGTTTTGCTGAAATTTATGTTTAAGTACATTGGAAGTTTCATACTAGCATGCTTAGGATGTTATTTTTGGAGCCTTTCTTGCCCCTCACTTACTCTTCACCTCACTGTATTTTCTTAAATGTCTTCTTGAGACTAAGCTTAGGTTTCATCTTTACCATGCTTAGGAGAAATTATTTGGAGCCTCTCTTTATTATCAGTTTCGTTGATTTTGAAGATCACAAGTTTAATCACTTGTTGAATTCACATTTTTGATGATTTGGGAAATCTATATATAAGTTTTAAAAAAATATGAAATCAAACTGACCCCATATTTTTCATAGTTTAAATGAAAGTGCACTATATTTCAAACCTTATATCTATCCCGAAAGTTAAACACAAGATTTGAGAATGAGACTAGATCAAATAAACTAAGAAATATATGACGTTCGTTTGGTCTGTGAAACCGTTTTATTTGCCGACAAGTTCCCCTATCTAATACGAAGAATTAAATAGGTTTTATATTAAGCTGGGATCGGGAAAGCTTCTTATAAGGGCAAGCCCCTATAGTTAATTACATCTTAAATGACCGAAGTCATCTACGAAAACTTTCGATAAAAATCAAGAAAATATTATCTTCAAAGAGGTCAAAAGGATAAAACTTTCAACGAGATCGGACAAATGAGGTGTGAAATGGAAAAGACTCAAATTTAAAACATTTATTGTAGAATCCAAAGGAGGAAGAACTAGGGGATGTCACAAATCCGAAGGAGAACCCCGGTGACTTCCTAGTCTATCATATTATTTGGCTTCAGTTTTGAGGAGAAATATTTAGGTGTTGTATCATCCAATTTTATTTGTTAGGGCTTACATCCGTGTGAAACGATCACACAAATAGCCTGGAAGATGTGAGGGTTTAAGTCATGATAGACGACAACCTTGAAATCCTAAGATGAGTTAGGACTTAGATTGTACAATAGAGCTGTACAAAAGCCTAAAGATGAGGTGAGGATCTATGTTGCATAAGAAGACAACCTCTAAATCCTATGGCTTGGTTGCTTAATTCTGAAGAAAATTGGTTTAGCTGGGGAAGACATGTTTTGTTGTTGAAGATGGTCATGTTGCCCACAGTGCTATCTCCAAACTCCTTGCTAGGACGAGTATGAGTTTTCTAGTGTGTCAAGTTATGGTGTCAAATCAGATGACACTATGGTTGTAGTTCTTTAAATATTATGGGGCATGTTAAAGTTGATTAGAGCAATACCGATTATGATCCCATGGTTTCCTCGTTCCGGTACCACTATTTTCTATTGTCTTTACTTAGTCAAAATGAATTTATTAAACTTAACTTAATGAGTTCCATTCTTTCATTTAGATCGTGGGAAGCCTTGTTAGCAACCGTAGGTTACCTCCTCCGAGGGATTCCCAATCAACCAATAGATACATCTTAATTTAGTTGTAGTTGTGGTTTTTGTGATGTTTATGATTAATTTTTGAGTTGTTTTATATTTGAATGTTGTGGCGGTAAATTTTATCTTGGTTTATTTTAATTTGGTTTTGGTTTTATGGCTATCCTAGTAGTTTTGGTTTTCATGCAGGGTGGCATCGTTGTTTAACATGCAAGTTTGTAAGCATGAAAGTACAGTGCGAAAAGTAAAAGAGAAAATGGTACTATAAACTGTAAAAGCATACCTGGCGAGTCTTCTCCTTTCCACCTCCTGAAAGGTCAGTACTTGCAAGGCATGTATATAACATTGCAAGGAATTTAAATTACATGAGTAGATGAAGGTTTAGCTACCAAATCTCACGTTATGATTTACTTAAATCTTGGAAGATCTTAGTAGATGAGTTTAAGTCAAAATACGATAAGTTCAATTTGTCATTCAAAACATCCAAAAGATTCCAAAGTGCTCGGGATATAACCCTGAACTACTTTGAGGCTCTCTTGAATTATTTCGAGTTCATTTTGAACTTATCATATTGTTCCATCAATCATCCGAGGTTGAAGTGTGATTACACCGTTGCTCAATGAAACTTAACAATTTAAATATCCCAAGGATAGTGTACTTGATTAATGAATTGATGTTTCATTGAAGAGTAATGTGAGTGAGTGCCCCTAAGGCAAGTTTGAGTTATTTAAGATTGTGGTTCCCACAAGTAAAGTTGGACTTGGAGTGTTTAGAGATATTGATTATCAACCCAATTATCTTCTAAATCAAATTGATTGAGCTTAGATATCGTGTCTAGGTCACTACCAAGCCCTTAGCAATCATAATGAGGAATTTGGTGAAGGTTAAGCTTTTAGTTTAAGTGATGCGTATTTTCATTTAAGGATCACATTATCACCAATTTTTGACTTAAGGAAAGTAAATTATCATCCTTTTAGCTTAAGCCTCTCACTCAAGAATCTTTTGATATTTGTTGACTTCTAAGTCATAAAGATTAGGGGAGATTATTATCTGTTGATGTTGTGCAAAGGTGGTGGGTCAGTTTCTACCTTATAATCCCATTGTATTTCAATCATCCAAACATGTTTATTAGGATCAAAGTTACCCATTTATCCCTGGTTAACTCTAAATTTTGATTAAGGCGCCAAAGTTGAAAATGACTACCTTGCCTTTGGGGGACTTCACCTCATAACTCTTTAAGCACAACTCAAATGACTTTAAGGATTTAAAGTGTTATACCCATGAGGTAATTAAATTGTTAGAGGAGGATATGTGAACCTCTCAAATTTAGATTTAATTTAGATAATTATTTAAATTTAGAAAATAGGATTTTCAAAAGTTAATTTATTTATTTATCAAAAATAAAATTTATATTTATGAAAAAAAAATTTAGAGGTTTCCTAAGGTCATAAAAACACATAGACAAAATTTTATGATTTTTTGAATCAAATTTCTATTTTTATTATTTAATTTTAGATCAATTTTCATGATTTATTCAAATAAAAGATAGTATTTTAATTAAAAAATTATTTTTATATTTTTATTAGACTCCTCTGAGTTCAGAAAACTTAGAGAATCAAATTTTGTATTTTTGTGATTTTTAATTTATTTAATATAATTATTTTAGTGAGAAAATATGAAAAATTCACTTTTAAGCCTTTAAAATTTATTTTGAACTAAGAAAAAAGTAGGAAAAAGGTTCTAATGAATTCTAACTGATCAAGGGACATTCCCACTCATTTTGAATAATTTTTTGTATTTTTGAAATTTTTGATTATTTTAATTATTTTTAATTCAAAATATATTTGAAAAATGAAATATTTTCACAAAAATGGATTTTATTTTTATAAAATGCCCCTAATTACAAGGAACTCGGAAATACAATTTTCATAATTTTTTGAAGCATATTTAAGTTAATAAAATTATTTTTATTTAAAAAAACAAGGTTTCCTTAAAATATCCATTTTAGTGCCTAGACTATGTCAAATAATTTTGATTTTTTTACAGTAGGTAGACATGATTTTTGTGAACAATGTGAAGTTGATTTTGTTATTTTTTTATATGTATTTAATTTACAAAAATTAACACAAGGTATTTATATTTAACTAAGTATAAAAATTCACAACATGATTCAAAGCATCAAAGTACTTTTCCTAGGTGTCTCTGACCACAGGAAATCTGTTAAAATTGTTCTAATAATTTTTTAGGTGATATTTTGATTTATATAATTACAATAAGCCAAAATGGTCACCTTAGTATGAAAGTTAGGGTTAGAAGAATAAATATGCTCTCTGACCTTGGAAAATCAGAAGACATGACCTCTGTCATGAGGAATAAACCCTTAAAATTCCAAGCCAATGTGAAATGTTTTAAGTCATGGAGAATTAAAATACTGCATAGGGTATTTAATTAATTAAAAATTAGGGAGTGAAAAAAATAATTTTTATTTTTAGTCCACATTATTCTCCTCTATTCATTGAGCAAGTGAGTATTTTTCTTTTATTTTTATGATTTTTCTAGAGAAAGATATGAATTTTTGAAGTTTAGGCATTTAAAATAATTCAAAAATCCATATTTTTCTACTTATCCACGCGACGCTGACTGGATCTTAGGCAGCTCCAAAGGCTCAACGCGTCGCTCTGCCATTTGACACCGCCAGCCACGTAGCCTCCATGCAGACCGCGCTTTATGCACCATGGATATGTCCGGCTTGATCTCCTTCATCCATTGGATACACGCGAGATCGGATGACTCTCCGTTATCATCTCCAAGTTCCTAACACGTGAGCCGTTCACACTAAAACTTTAAGATCTTGGCCTAGACTCAACCAAATTGCATGGGGTTTGTTACCAAACCTTCAATAACTCAAGACGAACCTATCTATATGGATTATATATTATGAAATACAGTGCATACATATGGAGAATCAAAGCAAGCTCAGTTTAGGGTTGGAGTTCAATACCTTTGTCTGAGAGGGAGGCCTCAATCAGATGGTTTTGGTAGCTTCAATTGGTCCCAACGAACCTCTAGATGAAGTCCCAATCCTTGGTGAATGGTCTATGTATGATTTCGACCAAGCTCAATTTCAAGTGTTAATTGAAGTCTGTACTAGAGGCTATTTGAGAGGGGGCTTCTGTGGGGGATCAACTCCTCTCACTGTGGGGATGGTGTGTGCACAATTAATTGAGGTTTAGTTCAGTGTAGAGCTATGGGGAAATATGTCCTGGTTTCAATTGAAACTTTGAGCTCAAAATTGAACTCTCACAGAGGGAACCATAGAGGGAAAATGATGGGCTTAAACTTAGGGGGTCCTAGGGAGTCTCTGGAAGCAATTTGAAAGAGTTTCCTAAGAAAAGTTTTAGCTCTCCCCACTTGGCCATGGAGGTGAGGCCAATTCAGGGTGGAAAATATTGCTTAGGTGGAGGGTATTGAAGTGTTAAAGCCAATTGGAATTGGCCAGCTCAGATAAGTGAGTTTGGTTTGAATTTGAGCTTGAGGCTCTCAGTTTTGGTGTTTTCTGGTCACTAGACTGGCCGATAGGGCCATGGGAGGTGGCCAGGAGGTCAGGTGAGCCAATGGGATGGTTAATCCTAATTAACCCTCAATGGCAAGTGATGATGGGGAAGATTTTTGGTTAAGGCCCGTAAATGGGCATAAATCCCTTAATTTGGGGATCCATTGGTCCATAGCATGCCATGGCTGGTCCAAAGGGGTTTAGACTTGTCCTTAAGAGGAGCTTAGTGGCTATGGAGTCATAAATTTGGTGACTTTAGGGTGGTTAGGACAATTTTGGTGTATGGGTTCAATTTGGGTCGAAATAGCTAAAAGTTGGGTTTGGGTTAGACTAGCCATAATTTTGAGCCCAATTGATTGATTGATATTGTGTAGATAATTGTAATGAAGATTTTTTGTGAAGGATTGATATGATTTTGAGTTCAATTGGGGGTTCAATTTGAAGGATTTTGGAATTTTGGCCAATTTGGGTATGTTGGGCTAGACTTGGGCCTAGGTTGGGCTAGGCTTGGGCTAAGTCCAAATTGATTGTTGAAAATGGTATATAGGAACTTCATGAAGAGTTTTTAACCTAAATAGTGTGCCAATTTTGGGGTTAGGACAATCAATTTGGTGGAATTTGAAGATAGCCAATTTGGAGAAAATTTGAGAATTTTTGGATTTCGGTTAAAATTAAATGAAATTGAGGCCTCACCAAGGCCAATTGAAGGTCAAGATTGATGTGTAGGAATGTTATGAAGAGTTTAGGATTCAAATTGAGGCCAATTGAGTAGGCCATGGGGTTCAATTTGATGGGATTAGACCATAGGACCAAAATTGGGGGTTTGACTTAGATCAAAATTGGGCTCAAAGCATGAGCCAATTGAGCTTTTATTTAGTTTAAACTGGTCACATGGAAGTTGAATTTGACTTTAGGATTGAAATTTTGCGAAATCAGTACCAACTTGATGGACATTTGAGGTAAATTTGGGGAATTGGGCCTTTAAAGGCAATTGGGGGTTTTGGTAAAAACTGATGAAATTTGTCAAAATGGGTCCAATTGAGGGGTCCAAATGGGGTTTGAAGACATTTGGAGTGCTTTGGGAAGGTTTGGGGTGCCAAGGGTATTTTTGTAATTTTGGCAATTTTGGGGGTATTTTGGTAAATTTAGAATTTTGGGTGGTTTTGGGTAGATTGGGTATTTTCAAAAGATTTGAAATGACTTTTGAACAAGTTTGGATATTTTGGATGAATTTGAGGATTATGACCAAATTTGGGATTTGGGGTTGTTTAGGTAATTTTGGTAAGTTTGGGAGTAAAAGGCAAAGTTAGATATTTTTGGTAGAATTGGGAAGTTAACCACCACAGATGAGCTATGGACCAATGGAATCACCTTTTGGGTCCTCTATGTACTGGTCGTAGCTAAACCCCAGCCTAGGGCCAGTGGGTTTAGGGGACCATCTACCTGAGTCTCCCAAAGGATCAAGAGATCAAAGTCAACAATTTTGGGTTTAGGGTTGTGAGTGGGTATAAGTGATAATGAGTGAAAGTGAGTGCCTTAACCCTAGACCATCACCCAGAGTCAATTCTAAGGGCAAGCAGTCCTATGAGAACTCACATTGAGCTCCCCCATATTGAACCTACCTATTAAGTGCCAGA
Source organism: Phalaenopsis hybrid cultivar (assembly GCA_002079205.1). Lineage (NCBI taxonomy): Eukaryota > Viridiplantae > Streptophyta > Magnoliopsida > Asparagales > Orchidaceae > Phalaenopsis > Phalaenopsis hybrid cultivar. The sequence continues at coordinate 29,303 of JXCR01020134.1, forward strand.
GGTTAGGACCAATATGTGAAACTTCAAGTTGAGCAAAGAGGAGTGTAGAATTTCTAATGGTGAGGGTTCCTTTTCTAGTTGTCTAGGAATAGTCAATAGGAAAGTCCTATGGCTAGACCATAGGATACTAAAGAGGAAAAACTAAACCTCAACCAAAAGTGAGGTCAACGGTGTTACATTTGTTGGAGTTTATGTATATTTAGGCTGAACTTTTGTCGATTTGGAGGGGATATATGCATGGTTTTAGGTCAAATTTAAGCATCATTTTAAAACTGTTTATTTACTGTTTTAGATGGGTTTAAATACTGTTTTTGGGTTGAACTAAGAACTATTTTGGAAAAGTTTTGAGTACTATTTTGGGCCATATATCTGCATGGTTTTAGGGCTTCTAAAAATGCATATGTTGGGTTGAATTTGCTGCATTTTGGGGCTTTTAAGAACACGTCTTTTTGGCTGAGTTGTCTGTGGTTTGGAGCCTTTTAAAAATACTTTCGTGGGCTAATTCAGGCTGCAGTTTTACCTTGTTTAGAAGGGGTTTTGTTGACTGTTTTTAAGATGTTTTGGCACTAATCTAGACCGTGGTTTTGCCATGTCTTAGTGATATGTTTGGGTTGTGTCTTGGGGCCCTCTTTCATGATGTTGGGTTGCACCTTGGGGCTTTTTTTAGTGATGTTTGGGCTGCACTTAGGGCTCTTTCTAGAGATGTTTGAGTTGCATTTGAAGCTCTCTTCAGTGAAGTTCGGGCCACGTTTTTGGATCTTTATTAGTTAAGGTTTTATGCTTCATTTTGAGGCTTTATTCATTAAGATTTAAGTTGCATTTTGAGGCTTTTTTCGTTAAGGTTTAAGTTGCATTTCAAAACTTTATTCGTTAAGGTTTTAAGTCGTATTTTGAAGCTTTATTCGTTAAGGTTTAAGTTACATCTAATACATTTTGGGAGATCTACATACATACCATGCAATTCTTATGTGTTTACATTTTCAATACATAGCTATTATCTATGGTTTGATATTTTGACATACAGTACCGTAGCCACATATACTCAACTATAAAAAGAGGTTTCTTGCACTTGTTAAAATGTAATATGGTGGAACTTTTTGTTTGAAATAGTGTGAAAGATCTTTGGTGGTGTGAATGCAATATTCAAGTGTAGGGATTAGGGGTGTCGACACATAAGCGTTGTGGGCTATGTATGTAGCCGTCGCGTTACCACATTTCCTTTTTTGTTTGTTTAGAATGTGGGTTTGGAAATGATGCCTTTTAGGTTGATTCATGGATTGTGGTGCTGCATTTTTGGTTCTTTTCATCAATTGTTTTGAATGTGGCTTTGGGGGGTAGATCCATCCTTTATAATTTTTGTATTTCAAATGGATCAATCCCTCTTTCTTCTTTTCTTTTCTCGCTTCTTGGTTTGATTTAGGTGCTTATGTCCGAAACATAAGCACACATATATAGCTCCCGCTATATATAAACCATCAAGCAATGTTGTAAGTAGGTGAGTTTCGGGGTTTGGGGACAATGATGAAAAATGCATCTAGGTATGTGTGAGAGGTTCTAGCACAATTGTGACTCGATGACCTTGAGAGAATGAGGGATTGCCATTTACTCATCTTTAATACATAGTAAATAGTTACTCCTTTCTTTTACAGACAATGGGAAGTTCGAGCCTACCAATATGACAGACTCATTAACTTTATAAAGTATGAATTTTTTTTAAGTGATATATATATATATGTACACACATAATCAATTAAAAAAAAAATCTTTCAAGTGCATGATAAATCAAAATTGCTTTTGAAAAATGAAATCCTTCCTAAATATGTTTATGAAAATTTCACGGGTCAGCCATATTAACTAGGTTAGGAATTACCTCTTTCTGTGACTGTTAGGCCGGTGAACTTCTACTTAGTGTTGGATCGCACATGCATGGTGTTGATTATTTTATTAGGGCCCTAGAGTCTTGATTTTGACCCAAGGTCTTGATTCTGAGTCCACCTCGTCTCGAGTTCTTACGGTTTTTTTTTAGCTTTAATGGGTCACTCCCAGTTTTTCTTAGAGTCTTTCATGGGATGCATTCCCACTTGTTATTTTATATGCAAATGTTTGCTTGCCCCGCTAGTTAAATTTTCTAGTATACTTATTTATCATCTACCTGCAACGCTAATCCCACTTGCAGGAGCAGCAAACCTGTCAAATACATAATTTTATTTTATGTTACAGCATTTTATTTTCTTTCCTGTACATTATGCTGCTTTCCTTTATTGTACATTTTTACTGCATTTTCTTTTCTAATGCTTTATTTTACTACACCCATACTATTTCTTTTATGTATTATACCTTTTAGAATAGGAGGACCGTAGTCTAGTTTTATAGGAGGTACCCAGCAGCAGATCACCGACCAAGCAATTGCATGTACATTTAACCATAAATTAAACTTGAAAGTGCTACGACGTAGAGCTTGGAACTAATACCGTGGGAAGCACAACGAGGATATATAGAAGAACAACTTTGACAGATCTGCAACAACAAACCTCTTCTTAAAATTAAACAACAAACTATAGGACTTCGAGGTAGTCTGCCTAGTGCGACATAAATCCTTTCTTTATCTTTTAATCCCTTGCACAGTCAGGTTATGCAATTTAAGCCCTAACTCACTTTTTGGTTTCGAGGTTATCATCTGATAAGACGTAAACTCTCATATCTTTCATGTCATTTGTATGACATTGTCATGCAAATATAAGTTCTAAATAATAAAATTGACAGGATGAAACATCAAATAACATCTTCTCAAAATTACAGACAAACAATAAGATAGTTTTGGAAGTCACTGAGGTTTTCCTCAGGATCCGTGACATCTCCTATTTTTATTTCCTTTGACTCCAGAAATACATGTTCCCATTTGGTTCTTTTTCCCACTTGACTTTTCTATGTCAAACCTTGGAAACCTTAAACTTTGAATTCTTGAAGATTGATACCTCTGATCATCATCGAGAGTTCTCTTAAGTGACTTCAGTCATTTGAGAGGTAATTAACTAAATGGGCTTGTCTCTATAGAGAGCTTTAAGAACACATATAATATAAACCTTATCTAATTCTTCATATTAAGTAGAAAAACTTATCGGTCAACATAAAAGCTCACAGACTAAAACAGATGTCATAAACTCTTTAGTTTATTTGATCGAGCCTCACAGATAAATGTTATGAATATTTCTCGGTATAGGTATGTCACTTGTAGCGTTGTGCTCGTTTATTTTAACTATCCTTTATATAAGATCGGTTCAGTCTCGTATTTTCAAAATTAAATAATTACATTGTCAAAACTATATATATATATATATATATATTTCTAAATTAAGTTCAATATTATTTCTAACTTAATAACAACCAAAAATGGATCTACTAAAGATTTATTCTTTTTTTTTTNACCAAAAATGGATCTACTAAAGATTTATTCTTTTTTTTTTAATTCATCATATTCTCTTTTTAAGCTAGAAAAATGCATATCAAGATTTCTATGTTCTCTATTTCGTACCTTATATTTTCTTTTTATTTCTTATATTCAGTAAGTCATTATAAGCAATATCTAAATCTTCATAAGTAATTTTATCGTATAGTCCTTATGAGTCTAAAATCAAATCCCAAGCTTCTATAAAACATAAGATGACTTCATCTAATGAGTTTTAGCTAGAGTCCTTGGACTTCAGATTTGCTCACAACATTTTTGTTTACTTTTTTTAGTACTTTCTTTTTATCCTTTCTCTAGTAACTTTTTTCTTTCCATTTGTATTAGTGGTTGGATTTAGACAAGCACTGCTCATTCATCAAATCTTTTTGCAATTGAAACATATGATTTTTTTCATGTGAAAACTTTTCTTGGCATGCAATTTATAAGTTTTAGACATTCCAAAACTTTTGTGCTTCTTTTTGAGCAAGTTACTAAGCCTTTTCAACATCTTCACTTCATCACTACAAATATCAAAACTTGAGGTGCTCTCATCAAACTGCAAGAAAAGCGATGATTTCCAGCGGATTATTCGCAGCTAGCAAAATTAAATTTCATCTGATTTACAAAAGAATTTGAGGGCTGAATATCCCTAATATGAAATGCTTTATGATGACAAACTTTCACTGCAAATTATTCCCGACATAAATTTGGCGTGTTATTAAACAAAAAATTTAGGCTAAAAAAACTACAAAAAATATCGGTTGGAAACTGATCTCTTATACTAAATCGGAAAAACTAGTGAACTGCTAGCTAATGTCTGTTTGTAAAATATGATTGAATGTTTTGCTATATTATACATTATTTTAGCTTGTTTTGAGGAATCGACTAATAATTGTGTCAGTCAAACTTTATTGGCTGATATATCATCACCAGACTCGATCTTTAGTGTTATTTGTGGAGACAAATCCAAGCGAGTGTTGACCTCATTTTAAGGTCATTACTCTTTTCCTTAGGATCCTATGATCTAGCTCTAGGGGTTCATCTTAACTATCTAACAAAACTAGTATTGGAATCTATCCCCTTAGAAATTCCAACCACTTCCTATTTCTCTTGAGATGTCTCGCATTGATAATCTCAAAACCATCGTCGTATGCTTGAGTGGTTAATGACTATCCTGTGGAGACTCAAGGAGAAGTTCCCAATAGGATCTCAAGCCCTAGGAAAACCTCTTCAGGATTTTATCATGACACACACACACAAAATACATGAAATTCACTAAGTTGCACAAGATCAAACTAAAATTGAGCTTAAAGGATGGGTGAAAATGCGAACTTCTCTATACAACCTCCAATGACGAAATGGACTACGCCAACGCGTCTGGGACGTCAATTGTAGCTAGGAAAGACACCCATATTGTCATAATTTTGCACACGAGCAAATTGCATGCAAATCGATGAATTCATCAAAATGACTTCCGATGACGAAACGGACCGCGCTAACGCGTCCGGAAAGTCAAAATTACCTAAAAGGACATCCATTTTGTTATGCTATGACACACAAATAAAAATGTGCAAATCAAATTTTTATTTTTGAAATATTAATTACTTTTATATTTATATTATTACTTATAATATTAATTTTAATCCTAAACCTTATTTACCCCCTTTCTCGCACACTTAACCTTCATTTGACCCCCATGGCTCTATCAAGTGTTTGGCTCGCTCTCTCTCCATGCCCTAGATCCCGTGGATGATCCACACGGCCGCCTCCCTTATCTCAACTCTTCTCCTTCCTCGCATGGCCGCTCGACCTTTCGACTCTCCAATCGCAGTTGGGTTGGCCGACCCTTCTCCTTCTCGAGGCTTTACCTCCTCCTTCTTTATTGTGATGAGTCCTTCCCCATCAATTGATTCAACCACAAAGTTGTGGTAAATATGGTTTTCCCCCTCTCATTTATACCTATAAAAAGACTTTTTAGGGTACTTTTCTGGGTTGTTGAAAATTTTCCGAGAGAAAGCAAGGCTGAGGTTTTTGCTAGTTGTTGTCGAGGCTTTTAGGAGAAGAAGGCTCTGCCAAAATTCCTTCTCGGCTAGGCCCTTGTGTGCTGGGTGTTTGGAGTCTTGGTGGCCTTTTCTCTGTTGTTTTCTTTTAGGAAATCTCGAGCAATGTACTTCTTCCTACTCTTCTCTATTCTTTTTCCCTGCTCGACACATATTGGAGAAGTTAAAATAGAAAGTGCATATATGAGGCTTTATTTTGTCTTAGCTGGTATTTCGTAATGGCATTGATATCAAGTTTTGGGTCTTGAATACTTTTATTGGATCTAATTTAGAAGTTCTATGTTGATTAGTTGAAATAGCAGTTTAGGGAAAGCATGTTTTGATCCATTGTTACATGCAAATCTTCTTCTTACGCTTCTATCATTTCTATACCTGTATATTGAAAGCTGCAGCCCTCTTTCTTTTCTCCTTGCTGAATCAATTTATTGTTAAAGGAAGAGTAATTTTAGGGGAAAGGATTGCTTGCGTTTCTTTTTTGCTCAAAATATTTGGGAAGCCACAGTTATGAACTCTAAAATGATATTTGCTCATTTAGAATTCATGCTAAAATGAAATATTGATGCTTTTTATTATTGTTATTCCTGTCCAAATAAATGATGGAAATTCTACCCTATTTTGACCAATTTGGTGGGCTCGGTTTTGGCATCTTTTGGGATTAAATGTTAGCTGGAAATTTTTCTCTGTTTTCCCCATTTGGTGGCTCGGTATTAGTTGAATTTTAGCTGGAAGTGCTACTTTGCTTTCTTACCCATGTATTGGATTCATTTTGGTTCAAAAGTTTATCTGTTGTTGGCTCACTTTTGTTCGGTTTAGTTGAGCTGAAATCATTTTTTTATATTTTTTTCCATTTGTTGGACTCATTTTTTTTTGGGTTGGAACTCAATTTATTTTGTCCCTTTGTTGGGCTCGGGTTTACCTGTTATGGCTATTTCTGCTGTCCCTCCTGCCGGGCCCGGTTTGTCTTTCATGGTTTTTTTTGTTGCCCTTTTCTGCTGGGCTCGGTTTACCTTTTACGACTCTCTGTTTTATCCTTCTTGTTGGGCTCGGTTTGCCTTAGATGTTATGCTGTTTGCCCTTCTTGTTGGGCTTGACTTGCCTAACATGTCATTTTTTTGCCCCTCTTGTTGGGCTTGGTTTGGTTGGAGATTCTCCAGATAACGTTCCTCCTGGGATTGTTGTTGATAAACAAGTTTGTCATCCAAAAAAAAAATTATGATTTCAGTATGTGCTTTTATGTGGGAATGCTTGATATAAGCAGACCAGCTCACTATCATGTTTTATTTGATGAAAATGGTTTCAGTTCAGATGATTTACAAGAGCTTGTTCATTCACTCTCTTATGTATATCAAAGGAGCATAATAACAATATATGTGGTGGCTTTCCCTTGCTGCCTCTACTCGTGAGCTTATATTGGGGGGTTGGTTGTGCTTTTTCTGGTCTCTACTCGTGAGCTTGTTATGTGATTTTGGTTGTGCCTTTTCTTGACCTTACCCGTGAGCCCCTGTCTTCTTTCTTATCCCTACCCATGAGCATGTTAAAGTTTTATTCGGGCTCATTTTGCCCTCTTGATTTGCCCTGGCTATGCGCACTTATATATTCTTTAAACTGGTGTTTTACTTATCTAACATGAGAAGATTTTAATGAGGGTTGGAATTGAATGGTTTTGATATTGGCATGATTTTTGGAAGT
>JXCR01020137.1:0-10464 GCA_002079205.1 Phalaenopsis hybrid cultivar
TGCCACCTAAATGATTCTCAAGCCATTTTTTCGCAGCAACCTGTAAGTATTTCATTAAGTGAACGTTAAGCCCTACAATAATTGAAAATCCTTGATATTACTCAACAATACAAAAATACGTATTTTCAAGTTGTACATCGAAAATGTGACAGCATGGATCCCGATGAGATCGAACAATTCAAAAAGAAGAAAGTCTATAAAAGATGGCTAATTGATAGAAGACGAAGAAACTCACTCTTGATGTAGTCGTTTGAGCTAAAACAGAAAGTCAACCAAGCCATGAGAAGTACGAAAAGAATGACTGAACGATCCAAATTCGAACCAATTAGACTAAAGCAAGACAGGCAAGAATCGTAGCTAATCCCTACAAAAAAGCTGATGAAAGGCATCAACTTACCTTATGGTAGATTCGATCCAAAAAAGCCTCAGTTCCATGGTTCATTAGCTGTCCCACAAATGCCCTTGACGCTTCTCATCAAGGGTCAGGAATTGACAATACAGTAAAGTCTCATAGTGATGTCATGGGCCTCACCAATGAACGAGTTACCTATCTGGTTACGGTGATTCACCCTGGGCCCAATAGCCTAGTCTCCCTTTGACGACAGGAGCTCCTCATCATTTAGGGATGAGGTCAACAACCAAACTAGATCAACCGATCAACAATATCTAGCCGGCCAAATTAAAATTGCCGATTCGAAGCTAGTTTCGTTAAAACAATATCTAGCTGAACTTTATAAAAAAACATTTTTTTTTTGGCATGGTTTAATACTCCGTGAAGAATGACTCGTGACTGTCCAGGGCACGGGTGTATAATTATGGAACGCCGTGTACTCCTTGTGATCAACATTTTGGCTCTTTCTCTCTCTTTCCCTCTCTTCCTGCTTAACTCCTCTCTCTCTCTCAACAAGTTCTTCATTGTCTCTGTTCGGCTTTGGGCATGAGAAAGAGCAGAATGAGTATAAATAACTTACTTTCTATGATTTTTATGTGCTTATATATTGCATCAGACTCTGTTGTTGCTGTTGGAGCAGGNCTTCCCTCTCTTCCTGCTTAACTCCTCTCTCTCTCTACAAGTTCTTCATTGTCTCTGTTCGGCTTTGGGCATGAGAAAGAGCAGAATGAGTAAAAATAACTTACTTTCTATGATTTTTATGTGCTTATATATTGCATCAGACTCTGTTGTTGCTGTTGGAGCAGGTTACGGTAAGTGTTCCTCCACCTTCTTCTTCTCTCGATAGAGAGATTAAGCTCCTCAGTTCTGATGTGGCTGGCCGTTTGTTCTTGACGCAGAGGGACCTTCGTATGATTATTCTGCTTATACAGAGGTAATTTGTTCCTTGGTACATTTTATTTCTCTTTTTTCACCCCTTCAAATAATGTTGATTTTTTTTGGGGGAAATTTTGCATATATACCAGCACTTCTTTATGTATTAATATATTTAACATTTTCATTTTGGGATAATTATATGCCATGATAAAACTATTGATAATTTGATAAAAATGAAGAATATGTGTTGAAATTTTATCATAAATTTTGATATTTTAGTAAGAATTTGAAAAACAGACGAAATGGAGTGATTGATTTGTAAATACCAAGTTTGGATAGTCTTTTTGTAATTGCTCCTATTTATATTATATTCATAAAATTTTGAAATCCTAATTTGTCTTTTGTGAATCATACTACGAGAGTTAGAACACAGCGAATGAGAGAAGAAAGAGAGTATTATAACTCTCAAATCTATGTAGGGAGAATCGAGAGAAATGTCTTCTTACTCGTATTTTTGCCCCATACTTATAAAGACATGTTTTGTACAATTACAAAAAAGAGGGAATGTTTATGAAAGTTTTTCTTACTCTCATTAAGACTCTAATAAATAGTATAAATTATATGTCATATTTAGTTTACAATTTGAATTTCAACATTGGCGGTGATTGACTGATCGACTGGCTTGAATTCAACCTACTGAGGCAACCGAGCGAGTGTCATTTGTGCCCTCTGGAGTATACATTGGTCTGTCAAGATGTTTGGTCGTATGATGATCTTGCTCGGTGTATTTTCTTACGATCGATCGGAGGGGTCAGTTGTGAGGTGGTCGTTCGGTTCAGACACGGGGTTGGTTGGTCAAATTTGATCAGGCGACTTTTCTCATAGTGAGCCGTCGCTCATTTTCCGTTCGGTCTGATTCTTATAGGGCTCGTGTCACACATAACTACTTGATTCGTCACCACGGCGAGAGCTCCCAATCTTGCAAGGGCTTAAGCATATCTTATTGCTGCTCACGTGGGGTATTTGATGAGACTCTCTGCTAGGATGATCACGCTTCACTTTCGGCGAGACTTGCCGCTATCAAGCGAGGAACCTTTCCCAGAGCTTGAACGTATCCCGGGTTTGGAGATGCGACTTCATGTTTGGACTTGAATCACCAGTTAATTGCTTATCTCGAAAGGAGGCCCTTTCATCTTGGTTTTTCGTTCTGTTTGAGATTCATGCTGGCATTTTTGGTTGTTGACCTCATCCTTGGTAAGGTATGTCTTTATCTTTACAGTGTAGGATCTAGCCATAGGATTTTTTTAATGACTCTCATAGAGGACTAGCATTGAGACTCACACCACTTAGAAATTCAAACCATTTCTTGACTCCTAATAGTCTCATGTGTATGGTCATGAATTCTCAACCCTCGGTTGAGCCAATTGAGACTAGCACGTTGAAACTCAAGATAAGTTCCCATAAGAATTGGAGATGCCCTAAGAGGACAGTTGATTTAGGGTTTAATTCTTTGAGCACCACAATTCCCTCATATCACATTTCAATTCATGCCCCCAAACATAAGCCACAAAACACTCACACCATAATTCACATCACACACACTACAATTCACATACACTCCACCATCAAAAAAAAATAAAAAATTTAAAACTTTCTACAAATGAAAATCCAAGACCAAATCAAACCCATTTTGACACCCAACTCAAGCCCACGTTCAAGCCACAAATTTGATGCCCTTATTGGCCACTCTTCATTGTTAACATTCCCACATTAATCCACCTCATTTATCAACTTAAATTAAATTAACCACGACCAAAATTCAAGCCCAAATTCAAGAACCAAAAATTAATTCCAAAGTCCATCATCATATATCCAAAGCCCAAAAGCCACCAAATCTAAGCTTGAATCCATCAACACAAAATCAAATCCAAATAAAATAAAATAAAATAAATGACTTCATGACATAAATTTAAATCCTCTCATCACATTAAAAAGAAATCAATCAAGCTAAAGATGTAAAGTTTCATGATTAAAATGTCCAAATTTAGGCTTATCACTAAATGAGGAGAAAACTAAAAAAATCACCAAAATCCATTTTCATGCAAGTCATGCAAGCCACATGCAAGACACCACACCACATTTATACAAAGGATAAACACCTTTTTGAATTTCCCAAAAAGTGGTTAACCACTTTAATGACTCACTCAAATCTATGCTTATCCCAAATCCCCATGATTATGTCTTGTCCGCCCAAGCCCCATAGAGCCCAATCTTCATGATGGGTGAGCACAACCCATTTTGATGACAATGACTAAAAAAGGCTAAAAAAAGAGCCAAAGTCCAATTCCCCCCAAATTAAGTCAAATCCCACATGGCTCCTCCTCATTAGCTCCTCCAATCTTCATAAAACTCTCCCTACCCCTCTATCCCTTCAGCTTCCCCATCCCCTCTCCCTTGCCTTTCCAGGAAGAACCTAAGCTCATTCTAACTAAGCTACAACCTCCACCATTCCTTGTCATGGAACAACCACTCATCCTCCCTCTATTAGCAGGAGCTCCATCCCCATTCTCTCCAAACAGCAAGCCAAGGTAAGCTCCTTATTTCCTTTCCTTTATTTATTTAATTTTACATATCTGCCGCCTAAACTTTCATATATGCATGCATATCACACAAATCTTCTCATATGTTTACAATTCTTACGTATTTCCATCTAAAAAAACTATACTTCGATAATTTCATGCATACCACCCTCCTATTCTCATGTATTTACATATCTAACCCTTAAAAAAAATGAAATTTGCATGTGTACCTCCCTTTCCTCATGTATGTACATATCTAACGCCTTTTAAAAAATAAAAAAAATAAAAAAAATTGCATGCATACCATCTTTTGCTTCCAAAGCTTAAAAAAAAAAAAGAAAATTTACATACATGAGATTTAATTCCTATGGATGTACAATTCAAACACTTCACTCTAATTTCTTGCATGTACCACCTTTCTCCTTGCTCCACTCCAAAACCCTGAGACCCTCCTCCTTTCTTCAAATCGTAAGCTCTCGATCACCCAACCATCTCTCTGAAAAATCAAACTGAATCGATCTAATTTGGTTGATTTGGTTCGGTTAAAAAAAATGATTTTTAAAAATGTTAAATTCTGGCTTTCGCTTTACTGTTCGGCTTTACTTCTTATTAAATAGAACGAACCGAAAACCAAATTTTCTAGATAAATCTGATTTTAAAAGTTTAGAAATAAATTTTCTAGTGATCTTCACTTAATAATTTTTATTTTCTCTCATTATGATCATATTCTTATAACTTCAAACTATATTTCAATTTAGGTAAAACCGAACCGTTTAAACGGAATTAAACTTCAATTTGACTGGTTCGATTTTGTTGAGAAATTAAGACGAAGAAAAACAGGAATCAACACAAATCTAGAAGAACGCACAGAGATTTACGAGTTTCGATTCCTATTTTTTTTCGCCCTAATTTCTCAACAAGTGGTATCAGAACGAGATTCTAGGGTAGGGGAGAAAAATTTCGGCGGCGCAGGAATAAAGAAGATTTTGGCAGAGGAGATTTGGCGGCTAGAGCAGAGGAGTTGGTGAATTTCGGGGCTTCAACAATTCAACGAAGAACTTTGGTTGCTCGTGACAGAATGTTTGAGCATGCAACAAGGAGTTCGCGAAGGGCGTGAATCGCGCGGGAGGATTTGTTTGCAAAGGCGAAGCCTAAGGCGTTCGCGAGAGGTTGGCAGATCGAGGCGCGAAGGATTGTTTGCGGGAGGCTGGTACGCAGGATTGCGAAGGCGAAGCTGAAAGCAGTTCGCTGCAGGCTATTCGCCGGAGGAGAATCAAGGAATCTTTCATCTCATATTCTCTCTAAAACGGGAGGAGCTCACTACACGTGGGAATTCACGGGAGGAGTTTCACTCTGATGCAGACATTCGTGCGGGAGGCGTTCTCAAGATTCGGTTCAAAAGCTATGCGGAGGAGCAGTTCACACTGCGGCGTGAATCGCTGAATCACACTGGAGCCAAAAAAAGAAAGCGGAGGCGGAGTTTTTCTGGAAGGAAAGTGCAAACAGAGCTTTTTTGAGAAGGAAAGCTGAGCTTTTCTGGAAGGAAAAATGAGCCTTTTTGGAAAGCGAAGGCAGAGCTTTTCTTGGAAGTTTAAGGAAAAATATTTCTGGAAAATTTTAATTAAGAGAAAGTTTTTTTTTTGAAACTTAATTAAGAGAATCTTAATTAAGGGATTATTTAAAAAAATTTGTGGCCCAACCCACATATTGAAACTCCCCCGATTAGACAGATCTTTCCGCTCTACTTCGCTCGTGGGCTCCGCTCCGCTCCAACATCTGTCTCATTTATGGCATATGAGCCATTCCTAACAAATTTTCACCTTGGCGAATATCCAGCCCCTTAGAAGAAATATATATATCCAACAAATCTCCACCTTGAAGAATATCCAGACTCTTAGGAGAAATACATATGCCGAACAAATCTCTACGGAGAATATCCAACCTCTTAGGAGAAATATATATGTCTAACAAATCTCGACCTTAGCGAATATCTAGCCCCTTAGGAGAAAATACAACATAGAGTTTCTTATGCACCAATGTGGGTTGGGCCACACTAGACTGAATTATTGATGTTCAACATATAATCCCTCCACCAAGAGTAAACAGATACCCAGTTGTGGACCTTATGTCATCCAAGTCACCAGCATAGTCAGAATCAACGTACCCTACAACTGAAGAATCATCCTGATGACTGTCAAAAATAATTTCATGTCCTACAGTACCCTTCAGATACCTGAAAATCCATTTGACTGCTTCTCAATGCGCATTTCTGGTTTAGACATGTATTTGCAAACTTGACTAACAACATGAGCTAAATCAGGACGAGTACATATCATTACATACTTCAAGCAGCCAACTGCACTGACATATGGAACCTTTGTTATGTCTTTGATTTATGTATTTGTCTTAAGACACTCTTCTGAAGGAAGCTTAAAATAATTTGCCAATGGAGTGCTCACAGGCTTTGCTTTACTCATCTCAAACATTTCCAACACTTTCTCAATATAGCCTCGTTGAGTAAACATAATCGTATTGTGTCTCTATCTCGATGAATCTCCATTCCAAGAATCTTCTTCGTAGGACCCAAGTATTTCATATCAAATTACTGGCTTAATAAAGCTTTCAAACTATGAACACCATTCATATTTTTTGCAGCAATCCGTATATCATCAACATACAATAACAAAAAAAATAATAGAACTATCATCAAGACTTTTCACATAAACACAACAACCATACTCACATCGCTTCTAGTAAATCTGAATTATGTAGCAGTCAAATCGCTTGTACTATTGGCTTGAAGACTGTTTCAACCCATATAATAATCTCTTTAATCTGCAAACCAGATGCTCCTATCCAGGTTGAGTGAACCCTCTTGGCTGCTCCATGTAAATCTGCTCCTCCAAATCACCATGCAAGGAAACAATTTTAACATACATATGCTCCAAATGCAAATCCAAAATAACTACTAATGCAAGCACTGCCCTAATTGAAGTATGTCTGACCACAGGAGAAAAGATTTCATCATAATTTATCCCCTTGTGCTGTGAAAATCCCTTTGCTACCAGTCGAGCTTTGAATTTTTCCCCCTTATTTTTCTGATACTGCTGGTTTTTTTTTGTACACCCACTTGTACCCAATAGTCTTCTTTCCCTTAGGAAGCTGAACTAGCTCCCATATGCGATTTTTCTGCAAAGACTCCATCTCCTCAACCAGTATACCCATCCATTTCTCTTTCTTCTGGCTAGTGATAGCTCCTTGAAAAGTGGCTAAATCATCGTTGTTGATGAGAAGTGCATAAGAGACCAAATCTTCATAACCCAATCTGCTAGGATGCCTTATATTGGTTCGTCTCTGTCTGTCTTTAGCTAGATTATAATTTTGCATATCATATGGAATGAAATCACCAAGAGTTGGATTTGAACCTTCAACTCTCTCCGTTGTCTTTGGATGCTATTCTAATTACATATGCACTGCATTTGAACTGGAACTATTTCCTTGTACATTGTCTTGATTCTGCTGCAACTTAGACTGTTCATAAAAAATTGCATCTTCGTTGATCACCATCTTTCTTTGCAATTGGATTCCAAAACTTGTATCCTTTCACACATTTCTTGTAGCCCAGAAAGATGCACTTCTTGGATTTTGCTAGTTTTGATCTTTCATATCCAGGTAAATGCACATAAACAGAACAACCAAAAATTCGTAAATGATTGAAATTAACTGGATTACCTGTCCATACCTCTTCTATGACCTTGCCACACTACTATGCCTGAGGTGAACTATTGATGAGATAACATGTCATATTCACAACCTCTGCTCTAAAACTCTTAAGACGCCCTGCATTCAGTCTCAAGCATCTTGTCTTTTCAGTTAAGTACCTGTTCATCATTTTTGCCACACAATTCTGTTGTGGTGTCTTGCACATTGAAAAATGTCTCTGAATCTCATGCTCCTCACAGAACTTCTGAAACTATGAATCTGTGCACTCTGTGTCATTATCAGACCTCAAATAATTAATCTTTCTGTCAATTTGGTTCTCCACCTCAGCTTTCTACAACTTGAATTTATAGAATACTTCAGAGTTCTGCTTCAAGAAATACATTCAAACTTTCCTTGAGAAATCATTAATAAATGTAACAAAATACTGAGATTTTCCCAACGACGATTCCCTGATAGGGCCTCATACATCAGCATGCACATAATCAAGAATCCTTTCAGTTTTGTGCTTTCTAGTCATAAAACTGACTCTAGTTTGCTTTACAATAACACAAAACTTACAAAGATCGAGCTTGCAGCTTTTAACACCATGTAACATGTTTCTTCTATGCAATTATGTCATCTTACATTCACTAAGATTACCCAGACGCATATGTCATAGCTTTGTACTGTCATCATCTGACTCCACAGAGAACTCCACCTACAACTGTACTTCCCAACAGTCTGTAGATATTACCTGCATTTAACTTTCCTTTCATTACAGTTAGTGCACCCTTTACAATTATGATGGATTCCTTATCCTCATCGGCCTATAAAATAATTTCTATGTAAAGTACCCATGGAAATCAAAATTTTCTTCAGATCTGGAATATGTCTGTATCACATAATTTTCTAACTGTGTCATCATACATCTTAATTTTGACTTCTCCAATATCAACAATATTGGAGCATCTATCATCACCTAGATAAATCGAGCCATAACTAGCTGACCTGTATGAAGTAAATCACTCCATGTTAGTTGTTATGTGAGCATCCTGAATCAAGAATCAATGCATCCGTTAACTGAGTTGATGAAACTGACAACATATCGCCATCACTGCAATCTGAATTGTCATTCTGCATAGAAATGATTTTATTCCTAGGTATGGAAGAAATTGGAAACTCATCTTATGTCGAAATCTCTGGCGAATAAATTGTATTTGATGCAAAAGCTGTATGAGCTCAAGATGCAAGAATGCTCTGATTTGACACAATATGTTAATGTCTTCAATCAAATAAACAGAAATTTATCACGGCTTGATAAAATTATTGAGGATGAAGGTCGCACAATGATTTTGTTGTGTTCACTATCTTTTTTCTATGAACAATTGGTGAATACTCTCACATATGAGAAAGAAACTATCAAAGTTGATGAAATCACTGCAGCATTGTTGGCTCACAACCAACGGGAGCAAAATGCAGGGGGAAACTCTCATGGTGACAGTTTATATGTTAAGGGTAAGCAAAATCTTGGAAGAAAGAAAAAGAATGAGGGTTCTGGAAGGCGAAATTCCAGATCAAAATCTAAAAGCAAAAAAACGATTCATTGATACAAGTGCAAGGAACCAGATCATATGAAGAGATATTGACCAAATCTCAATAAACAAACTGGGGAGAAAGATGATGCATTATCGAAATCGGTAAATGTGGGTTGGGGGTGTTGGGGCAACACCCCGCAGTTTGGTACATGGGTAATTTAAGTAATTACATATTGTACTATATGGTTATATATATGTCATGTTTGTAATATCATATTCTGTATTATGTACTCTTTTTTGAATATTAAAAGAAAGCTGACGCTCTACTCACGATGACGTAGTCATCTTTGTCGAACCTCGTTAAATCTTGGTATTCTTCTGGATTTGTGTTGATTCCTGTTTCTATTTTTCTTCATCCTAAATTCTCAACAGATTTTATCAAAAAAATTGTTTGGTTCGATTGTTTGGATTTTGGATTTCGGTTGAAATTAATTTGCTCTAATTTAAAAATCAAACCATCTGAACCGACCGAATGCTCACCCCTACCATTATTTGACCTTCGTCTATCATCTCCTAAATAACATCATCTGAGCATTGCTGTCAAACCACAATCTGCCAACCACCATCACCCCGATTACAATCATATGACCGCCATCATTAGATTTTCATGATCCGATCACTACCTTTATCTTTTACTAATTCTATTTCTCATAACTTTAAAACATGTTATAATCCAGTCTTTTCATCATGTTGAGCGAAATGACAAAATTTATAATTTAAGGTGAAATAAACATTTCACCTGATAGTGTGATTTTTCCTTTTTAATTTTGTTAGTACAAAAATTAGGACATAAAACTCTTATTTTATATCTACAAATTTTTTTTTGCATTTAATATCCTGATAGAAATTATATTGTGATGAATTTAAAAATTATTTAATTTTTTTTAATAAAATTAATGTTAAATATAAAAATTTTATAGAGCATTAATTTTTAAAATAATTTATTTTATTTTTTTTCGTACTTTTCCGAGTATTATTAAAAACACTGATGTCACGTGATTTCTTCTTTCTTTCACAGTGCAAGGAGCATCCTGAGGCCCCTCTGTACGGCGGTGGAGTTCTCAAGACCGGAGCTGCCGCGTTTCAGAAGACGGAGACCGGGAGTTCTTCTCCGGCGTTTGTGCTGTTTAATCTCACCGNCGCGGTTACCAGATACAGTTTCTCATGTCAGTGCAAATCCCTTCACTAATTATATTAAAATAAGATTAAAAACTATTAATCTTTTTTTCTGAAACAATACTGCAAGTGAAAATTTTATATCATACAAATTTTAGAGTAAATCTAATGATTTAAGTATATTTTTTTATGCAATTTATATCAA
>JXCR01020141.1:4351-90736 GCA_002079205.1 Phalaenopsis hybrid cultivar
CCATTGTGATTTGTTTCAATTCATACCTCATCCGGAGCTGGTTGGGTAATATCTCTCTCAACTAACACAAGCCACAGAGGGTCTGGTGACAACAAGCATACGACTATCAACCTTAAGAGAATTATCGTAAGCAGTTGCTAAGTGGATAATTTTCAAGTTAAACAGGTATAGTTTTAACCCCGAAAACTTTATCCAAAAAGGAATGATATGAGACTCCGCTTTTGGATCAAAATCGACAGTCCACTTCAGAATTTTCATAAAAATGTTGTCAATCTTGATTACCTTACGAGAAAAAACACAAGTGTAATCCGCATCATGAGATAACTGAATAAGTATATGACGGTCGTCAAGTAAGCCAACATTCCAACTTCCCAATAGTTTCATAGCATCAAAATCTTTCCGAATGATCTCAAGTTTTGGGTGACCATAAAGAAATTTCACCACTAAAGCAAAATGTCAAGAAGACACAAGAGTATTGGTTTCAACCTCAGAGAGAAAAAGCAGGTTAATGAAAGTGTGACACCACCACCTTTAAGAGCCTCGTGGAAGAATTGTGGAATGTTGCAGGACTTACCGANTTCCACTTTTTTACCAAGATTTTTAATGAAAGTGTGACACCACCACCTTTAAGAGCCTCGTGGAAGAATTGTGGAATGTTGCAGGACTTACCGATACCAAAATCAGGCTCTGAACCTGAAAGAGGGACACGAGTAGGATTAAAAAAGTCACCGGTAAGGACAGTGGCATAGGAACGGAGCGTCGAGACCATCTCCACGGACAAGATGACCACGGTCAGATTCTGGAGCGGCTTGGCGAGGCAATGCGAACAGACTTTGGGCCATCAAACTGCGAGACGATGTGGCCTGTCGAGCGGGAAGGCGAATGCGAGCAGACAGGCGATGCGAGCAGACTTTGGGCGCGTCAAACTGCGAGATGAAACCGTCTGTCGGGCGGGAAGGCGAATGATAGCAGACAGACGCATCGTCGGTTTGGAGACGACGTGCAAACAGAAAGAACAGGAAGAACGGGAAGAAGTCGTCGTCTTCGGGTAAGGCGAGTAGTCAGACGTCGTCAGGCAGCGTCGTCAATTGGGAGAAAAGACCCGCGAGCGTACGTGAAATCGTATAGATAAACACAGAACTTTATTTAATGAAATTGGATAAGTTAAAATGCATCTATATAGTAATAGATAAGTGTTTACAAAATTATATACATAAATATATATTAGATTGATGTGAGTGTAGAAAGAGAATAAACCAAGAGAGGAAAGAAATGGGTTTTCAAGTTTAATGATGTGAATTAAAAAAAAGAGTTGACTAAGACTAAGTCGAAATCCAAGTTCATATATTTTCTTCTTAAGAGATTGCTTTATATTTTCAGCAAGGTCTTCACATTATAATTAATTTTACATAAAGAACATTATTATTTGAAATTCATATAAAGTTTATATATATATAGTGAAAAATAATGAAATAAAATATATGTGCATGTTGATTAAAATAAGTCACCCCCTTTTCTTACACTCAAGGGACACTAATTTACTGCAGACATAATAGAAAAGTTTTAAAAAGAAAATGAAATTTTTTGTATCTTAACTAGCACAAAATTTGACGTTGCTCCTATGATGAGTGTATTTATTAAAAGCCAAACTGTGATAAAGACTGACAAACTTTTTTAAGAATGTCATTTTACTTGATAATAAATGTTATAAATGTGTGCTTATTCTTCTTGAAGTAAATAGGACTATACAAGTTTTACATTTCTGTTAAAATAAATATGCTAAAAATTATGCATGCATGTTAGCTCTGTTCGTGAGATTGCAATGCGATGAAATAGTAATTACACTGAGTTGTTATATGACTCAAGTCACTCAATTTTTATGTTATATTTATTCTCAAGAAAAGATATTTTAAACTAAATGAATAACAGAAAGAACTTTAGTATCTGTTTTAAGCTCTTCACTGAATTTCTTGTATCAAATATAAGATGTTGAATGTGAATGATGGTAATTTATTGTTTAACGGCTCCTTAAAATTTGTAAAATTTTCTGGATTCATTTAATTATAAAAGGAAAAGTAAAAATCTTACCTGTCTTCCTAATTTAACATTTTTGGGATAGATCATGCTGACTGTTGCCAATTACGGGATTCAATTAAGCTCAAAAGCTCAAAAATTGTTCAAGATAAACTCATGTTAAATTTGAAACTATTTGATCAAAACTATAAGTTAATCCTGATTAGTAAGTGCAAGCTAGCTTGGTGGATTTTTAATGGAGACATGTGCAGATATGAATGTATGTGCTTAGTAAGTTCATGCTAGCTTGCTAGACTTTTATTGGAGACATGCATATATTAATGTACGTACTTATCAAAAGAGATTTCAATGGAATAATTTTTTTTATATCTTAACGCGGAAAGAGAATCTTCATATTTCTTCATTACATCAAACAAACTCGTTCATTTATAAAAATACATACACAAAACACATTTCAATGAAAATAAAATTTTTGTTCTTTAAAATTTCATCCAATAAATATCTCATGAAAATGTAGTATAGAGATTTAAAGAATTTATGTCATGATTTTTCGACAAATATTTTGCGCTGGTTGCGGTTACCTAACGCAACCCTCTACTTTTCGCATTCAGAGCTTGGGACCCGACAATGGTGGTATTTGACACTTAGGGTCAAGATGTGAAATGAATATATTCATGATAGAGTTGGTGTAGCTCCAATTGTGGATAAGAATAGAAAGAGTAGTCTTAGATGGTTTGGTTACATTAAACGTTGATCATCTGATGATTCGATTATGAGAGTAGATGTTTTCGATTCGACTTATGTTAAGAAAGACAGAGATAGACTTAAAAAGACTTAGGCATATTGAAAGAAAAAATGATTTTAATCTATTATAATTAAATGAAAATATGACACTCAATAGGATGCAATGAAGAAAAAGAATTCATATAGCCGGCCCACTTAGTGGGATAACGGCTTGTCGTTGTTGTATGAAAATGTGATATAAATTTTCTTTAAAAGTAATACTTATTAATATTAAATATCGAATTTTTGTCTTGTTGAACAATGTAGATAGCTATTACAATTTTAATCTACAATTTTTCCATTAATGGTATTAACCTAGCAGTCACAACAAGGAAACACCAAATATGTGAGATAATCTTATTCTATTGCTATTTCATGATTCGTCTAGTGCGAGCTCATATTTCTTCAGCAAATATTAACATAATTCTTAACATTTACTTAATATGAACCTTTATAAACTCAAAAATAGGTTTAATTCAATTTTATTTTGTTCAAAATCAATTATAGCTCATTTGAGTTTGATTTTACATCATATTGGATGTGATTTGGGCTTAACTTTTTCCATCCTTTGGCACGCGCATTAGAATAGCTACCATTACTTGGTATAAAATCCTTCACATGCTTTACATCACATTTTAAATATTTTTTTACATATAGTTAGCCTGCTTTTCAACTGAATATATAATTCACATAATGTTAGTATTCTATGGCGTTCAATGATTCAAAAAACAAGTTAATGACAAGTGTTCATTTTTAGCCATTTCTTGGTCCAAGGAAATCAATGTTTGTGTTCTTCCAAAGACCTCCATGTATGCTCGAGAATCGATATGGAGCATTAGAACTTTTGGGGGAAAACATATGGTCTTTGAGAAAAGGTACGACAGCATAAGAGTAGATGTTGGATAGAACAATTGGTGGCATCGAATGAAAGAAATAATGATAACAGATACCCATAGGAAGATGCCATTGGTCACATCAAAAAAATTTTTTTTTGATGTCATCCAATAACCCAATGTGATTGAACATGGATAGATAAACAAAATTGAAATAATATAACTTTTCTTCAATAAATTATGTAAGTAAATTCTAAACATTGCCCTTCCTAACACTAGAAGGCCTTCTCTAATAAGCTTCAAAATAATGCTAGGTCTTTACATTACACCGAAAAATCTAAACAATAAGAAAATCTCAAGACTTAATTAATTCAACTATCAAAATTGATGTGCTTCTCTTATGTATAATGAGACTGTTAAAATTAAACAAATAATTAAATGTTAAATTCTTTCTGGGTGGGATTTGCATTTACGACACAACTCTTATGTATTTGCATATGTAACACCTAATTTTTTTAATATTTAATTATATAAAACTCAAATCTTTCACATCATTCAAAAATACCAATAATACTAACTTTTTAATGTGCAATGCGTCTTTTCATGCATATGTTTGCATATGATTATAATGCTGAAGGCTGTTTGGTAATCAAATTTAAGCAAAACTTTAAACAAAATTTAACATGAATCCTACCAAACACTAAAAAATGATAGATTAAATTGTACAAATTTTGAAGTAATGTCACCTCTGTTTCGGCCTAAATCTCATATTCAATAAATCAACGGATTTAGCTAGTATATAAAAACACAAAAGGGAAGAGGGTTTACCATCAGCAGTCCTCCAAATCTAAGCAGCACCACAACGCCTTCACAATCTCATCAATGCCTTCATCAACAAGCTCCAATTTTCAGACTTCTTTACAAGACAGAGTTTTCATGTAGGAGGGGACGAGGAGGAAGGGGTGATAATAAAGGGATTTGTTGATTAAAATCACTAATTAGCTAAAATATTACTAATTATCAACTTATTTAATATTGAGGTTAGATTTGATTTGCATTTAATTATTAAATTTAATCCCTTTAATGAGCTATAAACTAATAATTAAACAGAATAGCACCTTATATTAAGTATGATTTAATGGATTTTTTATACAAATTAAATAATTTACAAAATAAAGCAACTACAAATAAGTCAATTAAAATTAAATTAGCCTTATTAATTAATGTTAATTAATCAAAAAAATTAATAAGAAAGTATTATTCGTGGTTTAGAAGCCCTTGTATTAAGCTATCTTAATAATTCAATAATTAATTAAAAAATTAGATTATTGCTTAAAGTAATTCTATGATTAATAATTACAACTATAATTTATGATTATAATTATATTTGAGCTAACAGACTTAAATCCTACAATAAGCAGCCATACAGTTCATCAAGATTTGACCAAATTTTATATATGTCATACAAAACAATTTTCAGGAATGAATTTACAATATTTACTCACAAAATTAAATAATCAGTTAACAAGTATAAAATATCGTACATATTCTGCAATTTTGACACAAAAAAACCTGCTTAATCTCTCAAAAGCAGGTGCCAAACACATCCTTAAACCATTCTATAAAAGAGAGTAAGATCACCAACGTCCTAGTCAAATAGGTTCATAACAACGCAAGCCAGACGTTCTGCGCACAAGGGGGATGGCAGGAAACTAATGGACTGACACTGCACTTGGTAGATGGTATCACATTTCCATATAAGAAAATAAACAAAATAAAAAATATATGTATCATACAAGCAAGCGGTGAGCTCAGAACAGTCCCATACAAACA
The DNA here is from genome assembly GCA_002079205.1 of Phalaenopsis hybrid cultivar. Lineage (NCBI taxonomy): Eukaryota > Viridiplantae > Streptophyta > Magnoliopsida > Asparagales > Orchidaceae > Phalaenopsis > Phalaenopsis hybrid cultivar. The sequence goes on from JXCR01020141.1 coordinate 9,835, forward strand.
CAGGATCGCTCATCTGCATGATCAAACCGAATGCCAAAACAAATCGAAATGACATTGAAAAGGGAAATACAAATCAGTGCGTTTCAGTTGGTGGCCCAGTGGCTGAGCAGTTTCTCGAGCGCTATACCAGCCGTCCCATAAAATAAATAAAATAAAAGACAGATCAATGGGGCAAGAAATCAAGCAATTGAGACGCGCAGCACAGCCGATGAGACTNACAAATCAGTGCGGTTCAGTTGGTGGCCCAGTGGCTGAGCAGTTTCTCGAGCGCTATACCAGCCGTCCCATAAAAAAAATAAAATAAAAGACAGATCAATGGGGCAAGAAATCAAGCAATTGAGACGCGCAGCACAGCCGATGAGACTAGAATAAAACAAAAGACATTAATGAAACAGTAAGAAGCGCAAAAGGAATGAGAGATCAGACCTTTCACCGGAAAAGCGAATCGCCGTTCCCGACTGCCGCCGTAATGTTCCTAAGCCGACGACAGTCGGGCCGGGGCTGTCGCCGGAGGCTTATAGACGAAGCCTGAGTGATCTGTTCGCGGATTCCAAGCGAATTTATTAAATGCAGTTTAAAGAGCTTCCACTCCGATGAGCAGCGCTTTTGTATGTGTAGCTCGGTCTATCTATCCGGTCCGTCAATTTATCTTCGAAGCTACTTGTACGGTTGGGATTGTTGGAAAAGCAACGACGGACTCGTCCTTTCTTAACGCTGAAGCTTGGCTTGAATGACCACAAAGGTGGAATAATTCATAAAAGTCACATGAAGACCAAACGATAATAATGATTTATGTTATGCAATCATATATTAATTGATAATAACTTTTAAAAAATTATTACAAAAAGATGAAGTATACATTTGATTTATTTATCCATAAATATAGCATCAAAAAAAAATTACAGCAGGATTTCATTTTCTTCCATTAACTATTTTTAATCTTATCCAAACGAAACTAAGTCGAATTAAACTATTTTGTCACATTTTTTAGGGNAGAAGTATACATTTGATTTATTTATCCATAAATATAGCATCAAAAAAAAATTTACAGCAGGATTTCATTTTCCTCCATTAACTATTTTTAATCTTATCCAAACGAAACTAAGTCGAATTAAACTATTTTGTCACATTTTTTAGGGNAGACTCATGATAATTGCATCCTTTCTTAACGCTGAAGCTTGGCTTGAATGACCACAAAGGTGGTCACATGAAGACCAAACGATAATAATGATTTATGTTATGCAATCATATATTAATTGATATAACTTTTAAAAAATTATTACAACATTTGATTTATTTATCCATAAATATAGCATAAAAAAATAATTAAGCAGGATTTCATTTTCTTCCATTAACTATTTTTAATCTTATCCAAATGGAACTAAGTTGAATTAAACTAATTTGTCACATTTTTTAGGGCTTATCGTCCCGACCTCTGTGTGTGAATTCGATAATTTTCAATGATTTTTACAATCATTCTAGAGATGTTTGACTTATAATATCTTTGACTCGAAGAAATCATCAATCCAACTCAAATGATATTAATATCACTATGTTGTTTAGAGTCTTATAGTCACGTCATATTAATATTCATGAAAATAACTAATATGATTGTCTACATCAAACTTTCTAATTTTCATGTGTGACTATCATAATATATTTTTAGGGATCGATCATTCACTAATCAATTTATATTGATGTCTCATTTAAATTTATTACATGCTTAATATTACTAAAAGTTATTTCAATCAGGCAATCTCCTGTAATTTTTAGTTTTAGGATATTTTAAATAAAAAAAATCATATTTAATTTAGAATATTTCTCTGATTTGTTCGTCTCTAATGAATGTAAGTGCTCTCTACTAGCATCAATATTATGAATGCTTTATATTTTATCTCAAATTGTTTGAAACATTTTTCATCATTTCAATAAAAAATCTTGATATTTTGTAATTGTCAATAAAAAAGGACCTCAACATCTCAATTTTGGAAAAACATGATAGAACTTATTGGCTAATTTGAAAGAAAATGGAGGCATGCAACACAAAATTAAATTTAAAAATAGTTTAACCAATAAAAATTTGGATGGTTCGATATTCGACTTGTTTTGTTGATTGATGAATTATAACCTCAAGCAAACTGCATGTTAATAAGCATAGTTCTCCATAAAAATAGAATTACAAAAAAATGACATTTTTTTATCTTGTCATGTGATTCATATTTATTGAGCAATCTAATGTCAAATTAAATGATTATTTTGGGGGTGTATAAATGTAACGGTTTTTAAGCATTTATGAATAAAAATAATAAATCCAAATTTTTTTTTATGATTAATTGTTTTTTATTCAAGGTAAATTTTTTTTTTGCGATATATTATTTTAATCAGTGATATATCATCAATAATAAATATAATACAATGATGCATTAACAAACGTCTATATGTTGTCATATCAATAATTAATTTGGCACGATAAAAAAATTTAAAAAAAAGTGGTCAATGTTTATTTTATAAATACATAAAATTTAAATGGCATTGATATATTAACCAGAAAAGTCAACTGTCTTTTTGGAAACGTGATTTTTATATTGAATGATAGCAGTTGAGAAGGAGGCATAGAGGAGTTCCCATCGCCTTGCTTTTGGTTGGAAAGATTTGGCCGTCTCTGGGTCGGGCTGATGGATTCTGGACGGGGATGCGATTCGAAGCTGTCGATTCTTTCTTTCTGTCCGTCCATCACGAAGGTTTTCGCCTCTCAGTTTTCAGATTTCTCTTTCTCTGTGGAATTGACGCCTAGGTTTCGAGAGCTGTGGCCGGGATCTGCGACATAGAACAGGCTCTCTTTGAACGGTAGGCTAATCATTTTCTTCAAAATATCATTTGTTTTTAGGTTTATATGATGGATTGACGATGTTTTGTAGGGTTCTACGGTGGATGCCGTTACTCTGATTGAGAAAATTATCTGAGATGTATAATCTTGTGTTCATATTAATAACAACACAATTGACCAAAAAAAAAAGGGAATAATTATTAGTGTGAGTTTGGGGCGGCGGTGTGGCACCGCATCTCTGTCTTTACTGTTCGTTAAAACTACTTTTTGCCTGCCTTTTAAAAAAATTGCTGCAGCTAAAGTGTGTTTTCCCACTATAAGTGGTTGCTAGAAAGTTGCGATCTGACTTTTTTTTAACAAGCACCACAAATTTTTTAACTACAGTTTATTCTTCAATAGTTTCACAGTTGTTTCTTCAAATAACTGCAACTACCACAAACAAAAAGAATCTTAATTTTGGGTTATGTTTGGAGGGCGTGAAACAAAGGGCGTCAAGGTTCGGCCTGATGTACCAACTCAAACTTGTTTTATATGGAATAGACTTAGTTTATTGTTAGTCATTGATATTTTTGCTTTAGCATATTATCATTTTTGATATGAGAGAAAATTAATATTTTCATTCATGTGTTACCGAAAGCACTATGGTCGGATTAAAAGTGTGAAGCTAGTTGGCTGAGTTGGCAAGACAAGTCAGTCAAATCAATCCAACCAAATAATTTGACCAAGAAAACTGTCAAGGCAACTCGTCCAATATGCTTAGGGTCTGTTTGGGGCAGCTGCAGTTTATCCAGCTTATCCTGATAAGCTGCTTATCTGAATAATCTGGTGATAAGCAGCTGATCTGGATAATTTGTCTATCTTTTTGGTTTGTGCTCATTGAGAACAGCTGATTCTGAAAAAATGACCAAACTGCACATATTTTGAATAAGCTGAAGTTGTTTGTTTTGTGCTTTCTGGAAACAGCTTATTTGTATTTTTTTTACAAAATTACTAACACTCTCAACGTAATCATAAAAAAAGAAAATGAGAAGATTAACAAACATATGTGAAAATATAAAATATTTATATCACTGAAATATTTCATCACATCAAAAATACAGAATTACCCAAATAAATGTGAAAAATATACCATAACGCACTAGTACATACTATAATGAGACCCAACAAAGAAGGAAAAATAACATGTTAAAATCACAAGGAGAAAAATAATAATATTGACTTTTACATGCAGTGGCATATCACGTCCCACTGTGACCGACTCTGTCACTCAATAATCCTGAGCAAACCTGTTTGACTGGGATACAGTAGAAACGGAAACAGTCGAAGCAGATGCAGTGTTCTGAAATGTTGATGTCGATGAACTCCGTGTCGGGGTGTCCATATGGGATATCATAGAAACAGGCTCCTTGTCGGCCCACCTGAAAAATTTGCAGTACTCATGTCGTTATGCCCACCGCGGGCACCTGTAAAATTGCCTCTCGAAGCTATGTTCCTAGCGTGACGCAGCAAGGACGGTAGCCCGCACTGACACACCACTTTCTCGGACTTTCCATAATATCTTGAACTCATCATTCTACAATTATGAAAAATATAATAAATCAGTTCAAATGTTTATGAAATATATAAAGTATACTTTATGGAGTATGGAGACAAAAGCAAATACACTTTGTAGCCATCCAAATTGATCCATCGTTATGTTAATGCAATCTGTCATAAGAAAAAAAAATGGGACATAAACAAATATACTTTTCTGATGGCTGCTATAGATGTTGCAAAGAACCTAGAGACTTTTCATTTTACACCTCTTTGATAAAGCATCCAATCGAAATATAACCATTACAGATCTCAAGAGCCATGGAATCTTACAAATTCATCCTAACAAAACTACGGTAATAATATCGAACAAGAGCTTCACAAAGATGTATCAATTCCGTCATAAACGAAAACGCGAACGGAAGACGGAGGAGCAATAAGAAGCAAACATATAAACTTCCATAGAAAAAAAAATCAAAACAAATATCTTTAACAAAAATGCTTGGATGAACAAGCAGCGAAAGGAAAAAACATCCAGCGACATCTTCACGGGAATATACAAATCGGAGAGCGGCAAAAGATCAAGGAGATAAAAAATGGGGTTACCAGTGAGAACGAGAACAAAAGAGGGAGGATTTTTTCGAACCAAAGACAGAGGAGTTTGCTGAACGGAATACGGAGGAGCAACCAGAATAAGGAGAAGCGAAAAGCTAACACAAGACGGTGGAGACGGAGGATTATCGAGGAGTGCTACGCATGGGATCGAGCCTTTGCGAAATGAAATTAGGGCAGAGGAGGGGCGCGCGAGATCCAGACGACCGAAATTAGGGCAGAGGAGACGGGAGGGGCAACTGTTGTCTTTCGACAGCATTAAACGCGGATCGCGGGGAGGACCCCGCGATCTGCGTATAATACAAAAATAAAAACAGAGTTTCCCCAAATGTGTTTTCACTGCTCTTTCCAAATAGGCCGCTCTAAATAAGTTGTCCCAAACGCAAACATGGCAACTCAGCTAAACATGCATAAAAGACCGACCATTTCAGGCCCTTACAATCGAATTTAATAACAAAGTCTCTCAAGATAATTGGATGAACCTCGCCAACTCGCCTTAGAGTGGAACATGCCAGCAAAAACGTTATAAAAAATTAAAATTAAAAAAAAAATTGCATTTATGGGGCAATTATCAAGATGAGTTATTATAAAAAAAATATATTAACATGCATGATAGAAGATGATAAAGAATATATAGAGCATATTTTTTGAGAATTGTGTTATTAATGCATTATTTTGTAACATGTATGTCAACTCTTTTATACATAGGAGCGGTCACCGAGAAAAGGGGATTTCTAGATATTGTAAGGCACTGATATTCTTTAAATTTATTCATCTATTTTCTATGTTTTGAGCTTGTTATTATTTTAACTCTTTTATTTGGTGTTTGAATCCATGGAAAATGCGCGATCTAACATCTTGAAAGATGCAATGAGCGTGAATCATGATATAAATAATTAGTGGGGTTATAATAAGAGCAGAGCTAAGCAACAAAGAAGTGTCAAACAACATGGAGTGCACAGGAGAATTTATAGAGCAACAAATTAATGCATTTAAAGAGCAAATAATGAAAGTGATAAGTGAAATTTTGGAGTATGTGCTAAAAGTAATACCTAAGTTGCAAGTGCCAGTTTCATTTCTAGGATCAACGGTGCAGCAGAGGAGAGCATCCGTTGTTGGGACGAGAAGAAGTCTGCTATTTATTCCAGCATATCAACATGAAACACTACTCAGATAATGCAAACTCCTCTTATTTGGATTATGAGAGAGAGGGAGAGCTGAACCACAAGGAAGATATCAACTGGCGAGTGCTTTTTCAAGGGAAATCGCTGAAGCTCAAGCTCCAACATGAATGCCTAAAGTGATGCCAACTCGTAGGCTTGCACGGGTCATGAAATAGTCTAAAAAACCTAATGAGTAAAATCGGCAAAATAATAAGCTACCAAAAAGAAGTCTAAGGTAATTGGTCAAACTCGACTCTGCCTGAATTACCCTAACTATAGAAGTATTTTTCGTTACTCCAAGGTATCTTTTGTGCCACAGGTGTTGTTTCTTATCAGTTTGCTACAACCAACAACCCCCTTGGTTAACCCTCATCAGTCGGTGCGAATAATGGTGACAACTTCGCTGACATCCTTGATGGTGGTGATCTTGTTAATGTTTGACCTGTAATGCAGATTAATATTACTTTTGGTCTATTTTAAAATAGGTTGTCCAGAAGTTAGGAGGTAGATATAAAGGGGAGTGTTGGATTCTCAAAAAATCATAATAAAACCAGCACAAATCACGAGAATAGATAATATCCAAGGAAGGCTGTTCAAAATCTAAAATTAACTTAGGCATTTGCAATAAGTAATGGGTTAGAATAAATAAGATTATCCTCTTCAGAAACCCACTAGGCAAATATCTTGCTTTAGGGCTGCAATATCCGATGCCATTACTTGTGGTCTTTTTTGTTGATGGGTGTCCAACTGCAGCAGTTTTAGCGGGACCTTAATGTTGAAAGTGATCCGCCTCCTTAAAATGAATGGAATTTTTTTTTAACTTATCGCACACGATTGATTTTGAAGCGATCTTTATAAGACGAGAACAAGCCTTATAAATATTTTTTGCAATGGTGTTGATTTTTTCTGCAATGGCGATTACATTGTGCTCATCATATTTTATGTGAACACTTTGGAATTATAATGATTTCTATCCTTACATCATATACTAGACAAAAATCCACCTTATTGCCTCCATTCAAATTAAATGGGTGCCGTTTTGATTTGTCACTTATGATACCAGAGGAAGCTTGAGCCTCCATTCACATCCATGAATGAGACATTTTGATTTGTCACTTATAATACCAGAGGAAGCTTGAGCCTCCAGTCACATCCATAAATGGGACCCCTGATTCAAGGTTCCCTTGGTAGGACTAATCGGGTAAACCAATCAAACTTGATCAACCAAATCGGCCTGACCCATTTCCAGTTGTTTTCTTTAGGCTCAAGGCAAGTCTATCATTTCAGGTCCTGGACAAATTTAGGATATACATCAAACACTTTTCAACTACTGCTAGCCATTGCCGAAAAGTTTTCAATAATTATGCTCATTTCCTTAATAAAAGAGCCTTACAACTTCCAGAAAAACTTTGAGCATTTTAAGTTATTTTATTTTAACCTTCCTGAGTGGTATTTGGATTTCTATCATGAGACCAGAACTCTTGCAACGCATGAATCTCTGGAGCCACCCACCTATTCGGTGAGCAGAATCTACTCCCGCAATTATCACCATGATTGTTGGAGGCTCTTCTAGAAGGCAAAATTCTCATATTGGATGCTAACTCTTTTTCCTTAATTATTGATCTGCAAGATTAGCTCTAAGCTGAAATCTATTAATTTGAAAGCCAACATGTGTCACAATGTTCTTTGATTGTTGGATATTTAGAAAACTCTAATCTGTTGAACATTATTTTATTTTATTTTTTTGTGCAGGCATTCCATTATTACATTTAAAGTTATTGTCTATTTCCCACTTATTGATGATCATGGAAAAAAGAATCCTCTTGCTCTTTGTTGCAATTTTTTATGGTTTATAGTGCTTGAAAGCGAATAGGTTGCTTTTCTGTATTTGGCAACTTTATCATCCCAATTTTAATTTAAAAGAAGGACGACAAAAAATGACAACTAACAGATTAATAAATAAGCAAAATGTGTATCCTTTAGTGGTTCTTTTCATCATCAGAAATCTAGTGTGCCTGTCTTATTTTATCATCAATATGCCGGGTAATTTCCCCCACTTGCAAATACACTAAAGTTTGTCATTGGTTTTAGTGTTGATCATATTCTATTTATGAGTGATATGTGGTTAAAAATTTGTCTAAACTGGAACTTTATTTAAAGCAGATTGACTAAATCAAAACTTCCACGAGCCCAAACTTACTGAATTTAAAGCAGCAGTTTGCAGTCATTGTCTAAGGGAGATCAGATACCAAATCGTGCTTTTATATCCTGAATAGCTCTTACAAGAGGTTGTGCAAAGTTTACAATGCATCGTTCAAGGTTTCAAACTCCTGGCTGGGCTGCTTTTGATCGCAAGCACCGAGAAAAGCAAGGAAGTGGAACTGAAGGTGCTTTCGTCCCTTATTCAATCATCTCAAATGAAACAAATTCAGACTTGATGGAAAGTTCAAACAATACTAACTCTGTAGAAAGCTCAGTGTTCATTGGGCCTGTGCCGACAAGGTCATTTTCATCAGTTGTTCTATCTTCAAAGCCTATTGAATTTCCATTTCTCAATGCTCATTCAAAACCGGGTTCCTTGAATATTAACATTGATGGGGATGAACATGACGCCGTCAGAGGAAGTAATGTGAATCCTATTTGGATGCTGAAAGATGTTCATAGTTGGGCTGATCAACAATTGATTAAGGATATTTTAGCAGCTGTAAATAATGATGTTGGAAAGGCATCTATTCTTTTGAAAGAAATGTTTTCATCTGAAACGGAAACTAAAAATGAGCAACCTGGTTCTTTTGGAATGTGCTCTCAGATTAATCTGAGTGAACATGTAGATGTTTTTCTGGAAAGAAGTAGCACTTTCAAGGAGAATAAATTGTCTAACAATTCTCACAATAAATTAACAGTTAAGCAATTCTATGTCCCTAATGAACCTGACTGGGAAGATGATGATGTCTACTTAAGCTGTCGTAAGGATGCATTAAAGATGATGAGGTACGGTTGTTGATGTATCAAGGCTCTTATAAATTGATTGCAAATAATGATTAAAAAGTGGAGTTATTTTATCTCATTACTTTGATGATTTTCCATTCTATCAAAAATGATGCTTAGCTGCAGTGGTACCGTGCTTTATCCTACTTGTTGACCATTTTATGTTCCATTGCATTGACTTCCTGCTGAAACTATCCTGCAAAAAAAATATATATATATAAAAAAAAAAAGAGAATGATAAGTTTTACACCATGCTCTTTAGAACAAAATGTAATATTTCATAACAAATGCTCTACCAACTAAGAACTAATTATCTGCTCTCCCAACTTGAAGGCTCAAATCATGGTGTAATAATAAAATAACTAAATTTATGTTAACAACTATTTCATAGGTGCGTGAAGTTGATCTACCAGATTAGCCTCTATACTTCAGATGATAAGTTTAATTTGCATGGTTTGAGATCACCGTTGGCAAAAGTTTTGATTATTTTAGATGGTTTTTTGTTTTTTTTTTAGAATTGTTGCTCGGTTTTAGTGGCCTGCATTATTTTTTTTTTTATTAGAATTTTTGCTCAGGTTGAGTAATCTGAATTATTTTTGGATGCCGTCGACTAATTCAACAAAGTTTTGATTTTATGGTAATTTTAAGTAAGCAGATCTATGTAAAGTTAGGTTATTACCTTAGCTGTAAGACCCTCTATTTACATGAATGTAGAGGATAAGGCTTCTTCGTAATGGATAAAAAATCGAACAGGTTTGATTCAACTATAGTTTTTCAAAGACAGGTAGTAGCAGATTTATAGAGGATAACCTTTTTTATGTATTTTTATTTTGTATTTTTAAAGGCTGGGCCTTTTTGATGTTTAACTTGGTTGTCTTGCCATGTTGATGTTTCATGCTATATCTAAATCTATATCTATATATATATATATATATATATATATGAAAANAAAAGCTATGGTTAATTCTTTCTCATTAAATGAAACAATAGTTAATATAAATCAATAGGATTCTCAGTAAGCTGAAGGTCAGATTGTTGTACTTCAACGGTAGAAGTATTTTTTTTGGAAACAATATTGATCCAAATGTAAGCGAGAGAATTGATATCCCATGAATCCTTGACGTTGTTTCTAATATATTCGTCCTTTCTAGAAGAAAATAATTTAGTCATACTGACCACAGTTTTTTGAGTGTTGAACCCTTCATAAAGTATCTTCCACATCTTTTTAATGGTCTAGCAATTAAAAAAAAAGGGGGATTTACATACACACATACCATTGAATTTTGTGTATTTACATATCTAAAACCTAAAATTTTATGTTTACTTGGTTAACACGCTAATGTCTAAATGATATAAAATATATATGCATGAAATATTTGTTTCACTATAGAAAACTTAATGTTTGTGGTATTTTTTATTCCATTTAGAGATTAAGTTGTTATAGGAGTAAATATAAAGATATAGATATAGAAATACATAAGAAGTTAATGAAATGTATGTAAATTTCCCTTGAATAAATTATGAAGGTCATCCTTTCGACTAAGCATTGTGCTTAGAGCAAGCCATAAAGCGCAGAAGACAATTCGTGAAGGAGAGCTTTGCGAGGTAATTTCTTCCATGGTGAAATCCACGACTACGACATCAGAGAATTTGAAATCTATGAGACTATTTGGTGGTAAGTATTTAGGATACTTGTGTCTTTCAGAAATGCAGTGTAACTTAGATGCACAATATGTTAAATTCTTCGGAGTGCTTAGTTGATTAGCAAATCAAGCCATGTTTTCTTTTTTTGGTCTCTGACTGTAAATTCAAATCTTAAACTAACACATACTGATGACGAGGATGATGGAGATGAAGGAGATGTAAGCATGGGTTGTTGGGGTGGGTCGCAGAAATGATGTAGGGGTACATTATTGAGGCCACAAGTTACTAGCATGTTTAGCATGTGTTGCTGATGGCTGAGTTTATTTGGTCTAACAGCCGTAATTAATGCACATGATTGTCCTATCATACATGATAAATTACATTTTAGTACAGTTTATGCAGAGATAATTTTGATTTATATATGACATTTCTGTTTTTTAGATAAAATTACCATGTGCTGCAAAACGCTTTCTTCTTAGATTAAACTGCTGCTATTTCCTTCGTCCCCTCAGACTTCCGTTCATTTACTTACTGTAGTATTGCCAAACAGGGCAGCATCACAACATTCACGTGGGGCAAGCAATGCCTATTTGAGGGGCGATCACTTAACTGCACAACAGCTCTCCGCGAGGGCTCGAGAAGAGTGGACTACTGCAGAGCAACTAAATTTTCAAGCAGCAGAGGAGATTCTACGCATTAGGAACAGCACTAATGACTTATGGAAGCTAGACCTTCATGGCCTTCATGCAACAGAGGCTGTTCATGCATTGAAGCAACATCTTCAAAGAATTGAATCCATGATGATGAACCATTCTGTTTCTCCCCATGAGTTTGCAAAGGTAGAAACAATTCAAGCCAGTCCCTCTTTTGTCTCTCTCAGTGGATTGGAGACCTCTAGTAATGCTAAGGGAATTATAGTGCCACAACAGAGGCAGACATTATTGCATGTCATTACAGGTAAATGATCTTCCAAAAGAAAAAAATTGTCTGCTTGCCATACTGAATTGCAAAATAATATGTTTGATTGGTGTTTGAGGAAAGAACTCATGCATTAAAGTAATCACAATGTACCAATCCTTCTAGAGTAAACATCAATTATTAATGAAACCTGTTTTTATAAAAAAAGGAGAATACATTAGCCGTTACATTATCAACTTTGTATCTTGATTTTGTTACATTGCTTCCTCATAGCAATCCAACTTGCTTGTGCTCCTCACAGGGACAGGTAACCACAGCAAGGGACAAGCATCACTCCCTGCAGCCATCAAAAGCTTTCTTATTGATGGAGGGTATGTGCATTTTTCAATTCAATAATCATTTAGGGCCATATTTGTATGATAAATATAAAACCATAATGTACTTGGGGAACGATTTCAAAATTATCTTTTGAGCTAAGATTTTTTTTTTCTTTCTTTTAATTCCTATCTGGAGCTCCTGTCATGGTTTTCATAGAACCCAATGTAACTTTCTATTTCTCATTGCACCGCAGGTATCGCTTTGATGATGCGAGGGCCGGCGTTATATCTGTTCGCCCGATATTTCGCCATAGGTGACATGCAACAAGTCAATGTACATTGCCATTGTCAATAGTTCTTCAATGTTCTAGTATTTTTGAGCTGGTTATGATTTGCTTCTCTCTTATCCTGTATGGCAGTTATTATCTGATTTTCATGTGTTACTTCTCGTATTTGACAACTGTAATTATAAATTTTTATTATCTCTGTTGTAGCAGTTATAACTGCAAATTACATTCTTCAGTAAAAAATACGAGGATGTATTTTTCTCGTTAGCTTCTTNTGTCAAATGTACATTGCCATTGTTAATAGTTCTTCAATGTTCCAAGTATTTTTGAGCTGGTTATGATTTGCTTCTCTTATCCTGTAGGCAGTTATTATCTGAGTTTCATGTGTTACTTCTCGTATTTGACAACTTTAATTACAAATTTTTATTATCTCTACTGTAGCAGTTATAACTGCAAATTACATTCTTCAGTAAAAAATACGAGGATGTATTTTTCTCGTTAGCTTCTTTTTTTCCCATTCAGCTCTTTTTTTTCTGGATAAAGCACCAATTCTCAATATTTGCATGGTTTTAAACGTATTAAGGCTTATTTTTTATGTACCTTTTTTTTTTAACAATAACGACTTTTATTGACACTTTCATTGTCGTGTCTCAAACATCGGATATAAAAAGTGTTGCATTAGATGGTTGACAGTGAGCATAAAATTTTTATCAAAAAATCATGACATGAATCATTCAAATCATTATGTAAATGTTAAGGCATTTCCTGAAAGTAACGTGATGTATGACATGAATATAGTGAAAAGTGTGTAAGGGCCGCCACACCAACAATCAGGTGTAATGTTAAATAAGCAATGATTCTTATACTATGCACGGGTGCAGGTAAAGTGACCCATGAAATTAATGTCATAACGATCGTGAAATATAAGTACTCTCACAAGTACATTAATGAAATTAATAGATATTATAGTTTATAGAAAAATGAGTATTTTTTGCATTCAAAAAATTACATGAGCTAGCGAATAGGCTAAGGAGAAGATAATGTATTTTTGAACTTTAGTATCCCGATAGGAGCCAAATTAGAAAGTGTGTGGGTAAATATTGATTAAATATAACGTTGTAAAAATTAATATGATTAAAACTATAATCATTCCTTAAAAATTATTATTGATACAAATATTTTTAATATTATAATTGCTTATGCTCTTTAGGTAGGTTTGAAAAACTTTTGAACGTCCTAAATGAATTCATACAAATGATGCCTCTTGAAGAAAAAAAAAAATTTGGAGAAGATTTAAATGAACGTGTTGATAGATTGATAGAAGATTTTAGAAATATTCATGATGTTTATGATTCTAGAGTGATTAATGAACAAAATAGAATTTGAAAAATAGCAAAAAAACAATCATTCTTCTTTTAGGACAAAATTCCATCCAAATATTAATAAATTTAGTTTTCTTTGGATTCCTTGTTTTTTTTTTCAGATAATTTAACATCGAATTGAAAACTTAACATCACTCAGCTTAAACTTGAAAAAGGATATATAATTAACAAAATTCATGAAAATATAAGGGTTAAACATGTAAATATGGCACTTAACCAACAATCTAAATAAATAAATAAATAATTCATTATTCCATATGAGTACTCAAAACCAAGTAGAATCAAAGCAGCGAAACAATTTATAACATTTTCAATTGCTGATAAAAATATAAAATAGCATATTTAGTGTGAAAATATTACTTATAAAATTTAATTATCAACCAAATATTCATAAAGGCGATAAAGTACATCACCGAATCATTCTGACAGAGATGTCATAATCAGCACAGATTAGTAAAATTATGAAATTCGGAAAAAGGCAATGCTTACTATAAAATCATAGAACCCCAAAAAAGTAAATAAAATAAATGTATGCTGCAGCGAGGAACCAAGCGAAAAAACTCTGTCGCAAGTTTCCAATCAGAAGAAGACTGAGCCGATTTGATTTATCACTGCGTTTAAACCTCACAACAAAGTCTATAAATTGCGAAGCTCTTAGAACAGTGAAAGAACTAAAAAAACTTTAAGAGATCCAGATTCCACTCTCGGCTTTTCAGAAACAAATATAAATGTATCCTCCAGTCTCTAAAGTGAGATGCAGGGAGGTATCTTATAAGGCTCCACATAGACAATGGTTTATGAACACAATGTAACAAATATCATATCCTCAAAAGCAACCGTACCATTACTTATAAACTGCATTGCAGCATTCATTGATTAAAAAAAAAAAAAAAGAGGGATTCAAGTCTATCTGCTTCAAAGATTTGGTATAAGAATAAAAATACTTTCATTATATTTAACTACTATCATATTCTATTAATATAAAGATTACCAAAGCCCCCCTAATGCTATTATTATAATGAATTCTGCAGGCGCAATATGACATTATATTCACTAACATTAGCACGTATGATCATGCATATGCCAATGATTAAGGTAGAGAAGAAGTATTCCACCTTAAAGTTAAGGTAAGATCTATCATCATTCGAATAGTGCCAAAAATAATATATAGACACGGCTCAAATAGAAAAACTACTGCAACAAAACTCAAACAGTGTAAGCAGATGTGTCGATGGAATCGATCTGAGGAGAGTTTGGAAAAATCAGACCAGATGTTTAGAGGTAGCAGATCTCTATGACAACGCTATGCAGGCTGTGATTAAACAGATTCTTCATGCAATTATACTAAACGTGGATTTCAAAGTAGCAGATACAAGAAAAGTTTGCTTTTCAACGGAATGCTGGAGCAGCACTAGCAAATGAATAGCGTGAGGAAGATACATTGGGCATCTCATCCTTTCTTGGCACATCGGATCTGGCACCATCACTGTAAACTGAAGCCAAATAACTCTGTTGAGGAGCCAGCCCAGAAATTGGGTGGCCCCCAATGATTTGCTCAGTTCGAGAAAGCTGACCTGCACGAGATTCAAGTTCGCCTTCAGCTGCTGGCGAAGGCAGATATTCTACTAACGGTGTTGTAACTTGAGACCTGTAACTGAAATGGACATAAATCCATCAGACATCAGAAAAACACCATGTATATTGTGTAGCAAATAACTTGGGAGAAATTGAACCACAAGCAAAGCGTAGGTTGTGACAATGATGTGTTATCTGATCAACCAAATGAGCTACTAAGAAATAGTCATTCTTTCATTCATTGTAAGGAAATGTCAATTGATAAAAACATACTTTCTTGCTGACATCTGGTTTATGATATACGACATCGTAACAATGAAATCAGTACGAAAATGCTTATCATCAAAACAGCTAAACAAAAGTAACTAGAGTAGTAAGAAGATTAGCTTAATTAAACATACACAGCTAAACGGAAATAACAAGGTCAGAAAGATAGATGCAATTAAGCATAATTACAGAAATACACGAATGGAGCAAAGCTAAAATTCCAATGGAAAAAATTATTATCCAACAGATTGTTGTTAGCATACCAGAGCATTAGCCTATCTTAGCATAATAGTAAAGCCTTCAGTTTTAAACCAGGTCACCTCAAGATGCACATACCGCTCCATAGGAATCTGGGTTTCATAGTAAGAGCGCCAGTCTAATGGCTGACGAAATGCATCGTTTGGCAGCGTGCGGGGATAAGTATCAACAGGCGCAGGAGCTAACTGAAGATGCCGTGCATCAACCAACACATATTGGGGTGCTGGTGCATATGGGTCATTTGGAGCAGAAACAGGTGCTTGAACAATATATCTGGAATCCACAGAAAGTGGACCATGTACTACAGCTCCACTTCGGTAAGGGTCCACCTGCACAGCTACATGAGTTGGTGCTGTAGCATATGGGGCACGCATTATGACTCCAGATCTATAAGGATCCTCTGCCGCAGGAAGAGGAGCAGGTCTGTAAGGCTCGATCACTGCAGGCACAGGTGTCAGATGCCCAGACCTGTAGGAATCCTCAAGTGATGGCAGATATGCAGAGGTTAGAGGCCGGCGATCCTCAACAAACCGCAGAGGAGCTGGTTGTGGAGCAGCATCAATGGGACGGAATAATGCCAATAAATTTCGAACCTGCATCCAAGCTGAATTTGTAAGAACCAAACGAAAGAGACACTTAAGCTGGAAGCCCATTTAAATATACTTGAAATGAAGCTATGTTTATAACTAGAAAATTAAAGCTGAGACTTATGTATTACCTGCTTAGAATTGAGATCCGGTTTGAATTTATTCTTTGAACCATAATTTTCTTTTATGGCAAGTTTGAAAGCACTCTCAGGAAGTGGAAGACAATCCTCATCAATCTTGAACTTCACCTGTAGAGTGGTGTGCGAATCACAAACAGTTTACTAAAATTTGTATGGTAAATTAGCGGGAACCAAAATAAAAACAATATAGCAAACATAAATTTCGAACAAGTTTAACGGAAGAATAGGTGATGAACTGTAAATTCTCGTTCCCCTAGAGGATAGCAAAATTGAAAGCAATCCGCAAAAATATAGCAGGTCGATCAACCTATCCTCCACAGATAAGCTCCAATTAAACAGAATGTAAAATATTTGCTTATTCTAATGGTAAAGAAGGTAGTTAAACCAGTTTATTTGGTTAATCATGGTGACAAACTGATTGACTAGCATAGCATCACTCCTATGATCCCTTACCTCTGCCAAACATGTTAATAAGCAACGTCAGGGAAAAACAGAGGAGTGAAGAGATTACATCATTTGTTGTTTAATAAGAAATTACAGAAAGTAGATTAACAATTACCTACGCACACAATCATTATAAAGGTCCTTGCCCTATCAACATATTTTTTGCACATCGTAACTAATCTACATATTAGGCTTGACTCAAAAGTGACCAAGTCAAATAAATCAATTTGAAACTCCTCTCTTAGTACATAGTGAAAAAATTTTAACATGAACTTGAATCAACCTAACATGAGAATGAATCACGTTTAAGGTTATAAATGAGTTCAGCGAAGATCAATTCACCCATAACTTGAGCTTAAGCTTAATTAACGAAATTTGAACTCTAGCTTAATTCTATGAGTTCAGGACGGCTTACGAGCTGACTCATTTATTATAAAGAAAAAATAATTATAATTCAAGTAATTGTTTCAATAAATGATAAAAATAATCATAAATTTGAAAAATAGTAAGAAATAACTTAATATGAAATCTTCATGATAGAATATCAATATTTCACAATATGCTGATATTGCAAATCATGTCATATATTACTCTTTATTTTCTAGTCAATTTTAAGAGCAAAATGTTACATTTGAACATATTATAAATAATATGCAGTTTAAAGTTCAGATTTAGAGATTGCCTGAAGCTTCAATATCACCATACATAATCAAGATTAAATTTTGAGTCCAGCTCAAGCTTGTAAGCTAAGAATTTGATCTTGAGATTTTTAAAACAAGGCATATGTTTGTTTCTGAAGATAGAAACAAGTCCATATTCAGTATTAATAAGAAAAGAAAAAATGTTAAATAAATCTTTCTAAACTCCAGATTTCAGAATAGTGTGCAATTTCAAGTATTACAAGCCCAAAAGTGAGAATAACAGTAGATGGTAACGAGCAGGCAATAACGTGTTATATCATAGTACAAAAGATAAATACAAAAATGTAATTTGTTGCGCATTTAGAGAAGATAAAAAAAAACAAATCTCCTGTATTATTGACAATAGATGGGGATGTCAACTCTGTTAACCATTGCTTCAAGCTAGCAACTATCATAATCGAGGTTTTTTATACAAGTTTAAGATACAATCAAAATAATTTGATGGAAGACATATATGCAACTATTGCTAGTTTAATAGGAGATCCACATAAAAGAATGATTATAAATCAAGAACTCTCTATTTATAATCATATTGGTAGCTTATTCACAACTAAGTACCATCTCGACAATAGAGATCAGAAATTTACATGCACGATTAATTGAAGCTTCAATATAATTTTGAATCTTTCATCAATTGTTCCTTGAATGCATATTATAATTTTATACACTAGAGTGGTGGATCATTTATGTTGCATCAATCCCAACTTTACAAAAAATAATTGATAAAATTTTAAGATTGACTTGCAATATTGTTGAATGTGAGAATAACTTGACTATATTNAACTAGAGTGGTGGATCATTTATGTTGCATCAATCCCAACTTCACAAAAAATAATTGATAAAATTTTAAGATTGACTTGCAATATTGTTGAATGTGAGAATAACTTGACAATATTCAAATAGATCAATAATTTAAAATTTTAAAATACTAAATAATTCATATGTTTTATCCATTTATTATAGTTTTTTTCAATAAATTTATAAAAAATGAAAAATCGGTTAAGAAAAAAAAAGCTTAAATGATTTGATTTTTCTCAAGTACAATTAAACTGTAAAAAGAAGATTTAATTTGAGAGACGCTATTATTCCAATTAGTCTTAGTTCTATTCAAAAACTTGTGAGTATCTTATTGGAGAAATGAAGAATGTAAGCGAGCAACGATTTGGATAAAAAGGTCCATTCGGACACAAATCAAAAAGAGGTATTATTATTAGTTAATCAAATGAGATATGTAAAATTTAATAGGTAAAAAAAAAAAAACCCCATAATGAGAGTAATTCATCTCTACTCGCATTCACTCATCTCGTGCAAAAAACAAGAAAATGAAATTCATTCACAAGAAGAAAAAGAAGAAGGAAAAGAATTTGAAGTTGAAAAAATTATACTTAAAAATAAAAGATTATTGAAATCAAATAGCAGATAACTAATGAATTCATGAGTTGATTTAATAAATTTGAGATTTTATTGGTTTATTTGTGCATTCAAATTTAGTCTTTCTTATAAATTAAGTGTTTTCATGCAATCTTCAAATTTCAAATTGTAACAACAAAGTACTACACTAATTTCAAACTTGTAATTGTTCATTCCTATGCATAATAGAAATTGTTACAAATTTTAATTTGCAGGCCACCCTCAAAGTTTGCCGTCAAGTATGTGTATCACATCTCTTTTTATGTTCTACATCAAATTTTAAGTCATCTAATAAATATTCCATGTTTTATAATTGTTAGTCATTACATCAGTATATTTATTATTTTTTATAAGTTATTGTCGCCACTAAAAAATTGGGGGAGTTGCCCATAAGAAGCTGTCGGTCACCGGAATCGAAATCACGTCGCCCGCTTCGGAAGGACGTTTTAATTTACATATAAATTTAAGTTTAGAAAAATATGAAATCAAACTGACCCCATAATCTAAACAGTTTAAATGAAAGAGCGCTCTACCTCAAATTCTATATATATCCCGAGGGATAAACACAAGACTTGAGGATGAGACTCGATCAAATAAACTAAGAAATATATGACATCCGTTTAGTCTGCGAAACCATTTTATTTGTCGACAAATTCTCATATTTAATATGAAAAATTAAATAAAATTTATTTTAAGCTGGGTTCAGAAAAGCTTCCTATAGGGGCAAGCCCCTATAGTTAGTTACATTTTAGACAACCGTAGTTACCTAATAATACTCTCGATAAAAATCAGGAAATATTATCTTCAAAAATGTCAAAAGGATAGGACAAGGTGTGAAAAAGGAATGATTCAAGTTTGAAACATTTATTATAGAATCCAAAGGAAGAAGAACTAAGGGATGTCACAGATTCGAAGAACCTCGATGATTTCCTAGTCTATCCTATGGTTTGACTTCAATTTAGAAGAGAAATTATTCAATTATTTTATCCTGCCAATTTTATTTATTTAGGGCTTACACTTATATGAAACGATCACACAAATAGTCTGTAAGATGTGAGAATTTAGGTCGTGACGGACCACAACCTCGGAATCCTAAAACGAGTTAGGGTTTAGATTGCACAGTAGAGTTGTACAAATGCCTAAAAGAAAAGTTGAGGATTTATGTCGTACCACACGAACGACCTCGAAATCCTACGAATTGTTGTTTAATTATAAGGAAGGAATAGTTTAGCTGGGGAAGACATGTTCTGTTGTTGAAGATGATCGTGTTGCCCACCGCGCTAGCTCCAAGTTCTTTGTCGTGACGCGTTTAAGTTCTCTAGGGTGTCAGGTTATGATGTCAAATCAAGCGGCCCTATGGTTGTAGTTCTTTAAACATTCTAGGGGAACAGTTTGAAGTTGTACAGTGTATAAAATAGCAGTAAAGTATGTAGCACAGGACAAACAGTAGAGTATGTAATAAAGATAACAGTACAACAAGCGGTGTAAATAAAAAGTAGACGGTACACCAAAAAAGTGATTACAAGAAAGTAACATACTGTAAACATAAAACAAATTTGCATACCTGGGGGATCTGCTGTTCCTTCGATGTAGCTGATGCAACATATACAAATAACAAAAATTGAGGAAACATGCTGAAATGCATTATATAAAAGAGAGCAATGAAAGAAAGAAACAACACCCAGAAATCTCGAGAAAAATCGTCAAAAGACTCGTGACAAGAAAAATGTAAGGAAATCGACAAATCGATGAAAATCGTAGAAAACACGGGAAAATCCCGAAAAGAGAACACGAGTGCTTTGTCCAAAAATCCCAAAAATACATATGAAAAAGTCTGAAAAGAGGGGACCGCAAACACTCGGGTCAGGGCTGGGCTCAACTATATATTAGTACTCGAGGGTCATCGAAGGCTGCTCGGTCACCCATATGTATAAAGTCTGTCACTCAACTAGAAGAGTGTCCTATCGAACCTAACTCAGGAGAGTACTCCTTAGCCCAAATAGGTAATCAACAGGTGGACAACCAATATTAAAAAATGTATTTAAAATTTAAAAATTGTAGCATGCACATAAGTTTCAGGCATACAAAAAGGGTTGTATCAATTTTATTTGTAGCGAAAAATATATTTTTGTTTTAAAAAAAGGTGTATCCGTTCTTATCAAATTTATTTTTTATTAATTTTGAAAAATAGTTATCCACGAGTCGATCGCGCTGTCGGACGTAGGGTCACCAACAACCTAAGAATGTTCGGTTCAACTTCCGTTAGTCTTATGTCGGTGAATGATACTGTCATCCTACAGCTCACCGGGTTCCTGAATCAGATCCTGATAGGTTCCTGAATCGGATCTCGATGTCGTAGGATGACATATCATTTTGCTCTATCTCTGGTGTGCCTTTGCATCACCGCCCTAAGCCCTAAAACAAAACCGACCCACTTGCGACCTTGCTTGATGGTTTCACGTATAGCAAAAGGCTATATGTGGACACTTATGTATCAGACATAAGCATAAAAAACCGAACCAAGAAACAAAGAAAAAAAAAGAACAAAAATGGTGTGAGAGAGCGGAGGGACTGATCCACCTAAAACATCGAAAAGAACAGAGGATGAATCAGCTCTCAAAACTTGTGACGAAAAGACCCGAAGATCCTTGAATCAATCCGAAAGAATATCACTTTCTCACATTTTTATAAGTGGCTTAACCCGAGTCAATGTGACACTCACACACAAATGACCTCCTAACGCCGATATTCAAACCCAGCCAAAATTAATATTTCCTAACTCCCGAATTAACTAATAGCCTTATATATCACATGAGCGTAAAATCTTCCCACATAACCAAATAAATGCTCACGACCGGGGTCAATAGAAAAGAGGAGGCAACCACCAAGGCTTTCGGTCAAGGCAGCCCAAAGAACAAGAGAGACTCACGGCCAAAGCAACTCAAGGCACAAGAAGCTCACGGTTAAGGCAAGTCAAACTAACTATATAACGATATTTGATATACATAAGAGAGTTCAACATATAATCATAATTTCAATCCACCTACAATCATCCAAGTAGCTCAAGCCCAACAAGGACTAAATCACACCAAACAACCTCCAATAGGTCTTACGGGTAAGGACTGCAAGAGGAGCAAATCTCAATGGTGAGCTCACGGGTAGAACAAAAAGGGGGAGGCTAACTCAACCACATCACAAACACACGGCTAGGAACCGTGAGATGAGAGGAATAGGCTCTTATGTAAGGGCTGCAAGGCAACACACAAGCAAGGCAGACAATCGCCAATGATACTCACGGGTAGGAGAGCAAACCCCACAAAGCTTTTGGATAAAGGTAATAGGGAGAAGTCACTATGCCCACTGCCAACCCCACACCAGGATCCAGAGGCAAGAATAAACATAAGACCACAGAATCAAGCCCCAAACCGAGGCATATATCACAGTAAAATTGGTGGGCAAATATCAAAACTGCAGCCTTATAAACTTCCAAACCAATCCATCAAAACCAGCTAACAGTTCTCGAATAAGGACAACACAGTAAGCCAAAACAGGCTCTCGGGTAGGAGCTAAGGCCAACAAAAATCAAAACCCAAGCCACCTCTCGAGTTGGGGCAAGACAAGGCAAAACCGAGCTCCCAGCCAGAGCTAAACCGAGCCACAACTGAGGTTCAAACCCAGGCCACAACTAAGACTAGAAAACATCTCTATGCCCTCAAGACATCAAAATATAGGACTGACATATGTTTCAAACAAGAATAGCTATGAAACTCCTCCAAATCAAAATAAATTCTTCCACAATATGTATTTTTAAGCCAAAAACACTCACAAGGTGCCAAAATCGAGCCCCTAGCAAGGGTTAAAGCAAATAAAACCAAACCCTCCCACAACTATGGAACAGGGGTAGGCATAAACACCAAAAACGGGCTCTCGGATAGGAGCTAAGGCAAGCAAACCGAACCTCAAAATAAAGTCAAAAGCAAACCCTTCAAAGCCCATACGTGAAGCTTAAACAGTTAGGACAATGTTTCAACCAAAACCAAAAGCCAAGCCTCAACAGAACCAACATCCCATGCCATTCCATGGTGAAAACCGAGCCCCAATGGAGGCTATAAACCAAAATTTTATAAGCTACAAATGCAGTTTATGGCAATGAATCCAAACCCAGCCATCCTTAAGCAAACTGAAAACCAGCAGGGGCCAAAAATCAAGCCACAACTAAGGCACAAAATCAGGCCACAATGAAAGCTAGAAAAACACCTTCATGCCTTCAAAATATCAAAACATAGGGCCACCACATACTTCAAATAAGAACAACTATAGAACTTTTTCAGATCAATATAAACTTCTTCCTAGCATGTATTTTGAGAAAAAAGAATTCGTGACATATCAAAACCAAGCTCTTCTCATGCATGAAAAACCAACTAACCCTTCCAATATCTCATGCTAGATAAGAATGAATGAAAAACTTCATAATACATATCCCAACATGCTTGAAAGAGAAGCCAACATTATCTCAAAGCCACATTTTAGTATTTCCAATTTGCTTCTCATAGAAATATGTCACAGTAAACAGAAATATGTCATAGTTTCATCACCTTAAGCAAGTAGAGAAAAGAGAAGAACTGATAACATGTCATACTTCCATCATTTTAAGGAAGTAGGGAAAAGATAAAAATTGATAACACGCCATACTTCCATCTCTAGATGCTTAAATAACATGCATTTTTTAAAAAAAAAAAGGTGCAACACTAGGCTAGCATGATATTTTGTCCACTGTACCAAGCTCCAAAGGCTCNTAAAAAAAAAAGGTGCAACACTAGGCTAGCATGATATTTTGTCCACTGTACCAAGCTCCAAAGGCTCGACAGAGAGAAAACTAAAAAGAGACAAGGCACAGGGGGGAGAAGGTACCTCCTTGAATCAAAAAGAAAGTAACACAGAAACTTTAAAGGCACTCCCTACTTTAACTCCTCTTCCAACAGTAAGAGGAAGACAACCCAAGCAAAACAGGCTAAAGAAGTAAGTGAGAAATAAAAATGACTGTGTTTTCCCTTAGAAAATTTTTTCGGCCCCCAAAAATGCACCAAACAGAGTCTCATATAAACCAGAGAGAAGGAGAGGGAATGATTAGGNAAAGCAAAACAGGCTAAAGAAGTAAGTGAGAAATAAAAATGACTGTGTTTTCCCTTAGAAAGTTTTTTCGGCCCCCAAAAATGCACCAAACAGAGTCTCATATAAACCAGAGAGAAGGAGAGGGAATGATTAGGAGATCGCATACGGATCGAGAGAGACAGAGGATATGATCCTCGCAGAGGCTACGCTCTGCGGCAGGGAGGATCGAGAGCAGACGGGATAAGATATCTGCAGAGGATAGGATACAAGATGGGCGACTGCGAGAGGTGTCTCGCATGCGAGAGGCGAACGCGGGAATGAAATCTCCCAACGACATAAAGAAGGAGCGGGTCAGGCAATCGAACGAGCCACGCTAGGGCAGAGATAGGCCCACGGGTGCGAAAGAAATAGAAAAAGGGGGGGGGGAGATAGATTTAGGTTATAAATAATAATAATAATATTATTATTATTTATTATTATAATTATACCTAAATTACGCATTTCCCCCTAGACGTGCCGTCGGAATGAAACGAACGTCTCCTCTAGGCAAAATCGACGTTCTGAACGCGTTGGCATAGTCTGTTTCGTCATCCGGAGTCGTTTAGACAACCTCGTCGACGATCAGGAAAAAAACGCATCACGACTCGAATCACGTCAAAAACTTGGCTCGAGCTCAATCAAACAGGACGGCGAAGAGCAAGACGGTGTCAAATCAACGTGTACGGTCAATCTTAAGGCCAACAGTCCTATAGGGATGCTCCTTGAGTTTCTCCACAGTAGTCTTACCTATTAAGTAATAGCGGTNATTAGGAAAAAAAAAACTTAAATGATTTGGTTTTTCTCAAGTACAATTAAACTGTAAAAAGAGGATTTAATTTGAGAGACGCTATTATTCCAATTAGTCTGAGTTCTATTCAAAAACTTGTGAGTATCTTATTGGAGAAATGAAGAATGTAAATGAGCAACGATTTAGATACAAAGGTCCATTCGGACACAAATCAAAAAGAGGTATTATTATTAGTTAATCAAATGAGATATGTAAAATTTAATAGGTAAAAAAAAAACCCATAATGAGAGTAATTCATCTCTACTCGCATTCACTCATCTTGTGCAAGAAACAAGAAAATGAAATTCATTCACAAGAAGAAAAAGAAGAAGGAAAAGAATCTGAAGTTGAAAAAATTATACTTAAAGATACAATGAATCTAACTGGTGTCATCCCCTTTCGTGAAACTCTTTAGATTTTTTGGATCCTTAGGATGAGGTCAGTAAAGTGACTCCGTCAAAGTCATACTATACCCAAACTTACCTCACACTTAGATACTAGGTTGATGCACTTTTCGTTAGATGGTGTGTTGGGCTAGGACTTAAGGTGCTAGATAGTCTTTTTGATGTCTGGTTATTGTTTTCTGTTGGATTGATTGCCCTAGCCAGGTATCTTTCTTTTACATTATGTTTGTGGTGTGTCTGCATATCGCATATGTGTGGTAGTATGTTAAAGCGTTCTTCTACAGAGAGTCATGTCTATTTTTATACACACACACAGGTACTGCTATGGGGGAGCAAGTAATGATTTCTGATTCTTTTGTTTGCAGGTGCTATTAGCTCCCTCAACTTTAAGGTATGACTCATGATACATTATGTGCATGTAAGTTTTCCCGCTGACACTTGTTTTCATGTAGGATTGAGTTTTTTTCTTTTCTCTATATACTTTTTAGAGCCTAGAAGAGTCCTGTAACAGAAATAAGATACGGGCACGGGTTCCGAGACGTTAGCTCGGAAATCACGTGAAGGGGATCAGGAGCAGATGCTCGTGCCCCGTATCTTAATTCTGCATTTTATATTGATGTATAAAATTAGGATCGGACATGTATATGCGGAGTTGACCGCCCTTTTTCATTTCTGGGATATGTTGCCGACCCAGCGGCACCGGCCTGTTTATTATTTTAACTTCGCTTGTTTTATCTTTTGCATCATGTTGCATGTCTGCACTTGCATGTGTTTTCTTTGTTTCTTTCTATCTTTTATTGGAGAATCAAGCCCCAAACCGAGACATATATCACAGTAAAATTGGGTCCAAGCAAATATCAAAACTGCAACCTTATAAACTCCCAAACCAATCTATCAAAACCAGCTAACAGTTCTCAAATAAGGACAGCACAGTACGCCAAAACAGGCTCTCGGTTCGGAGCTAAGGCCAACAAAAATCAAAACACAAGCCACCTCTCGGGTAGGGGCAGGACAAGGCAAAACCGAGCTCCCAGCCAGAGCCAACCGAGCCACAGCTGAGGTTCAAACCCAGGCCACAACTAAGATTAGAAAACTTCTCTATGCCCTCAAGACATCAAAATATAGGACTACCATATGTTTCAAACAAGAATAGCTATTGAGCTCCTCCAAATCAAAATAAATTCTTTCACAATATGTATTTTTAAGCAAAAAACACTCACAATATGTCAAAACCGAGCCCCTAGCAGGGGTTAAAGAAAATAAAACCAAACCCTCCCACAGCTATGGAGCAGGGGTAGGAATAAACACCAAAAAGGGTTCTCGGAAAGGAGCTAAGGCAAGCAAACCCCTCAAAGCCCATACGTGAAGCTTAAACAGTTAGGACAATGTTTCAACCAAAACCAAAAGCCAAGCCTCAACATAACCAACATCTCATGCCCTTCCAAGGTGAAAACCGAGCCCCAATGGAGGCTAGAAACCAAAAATTTATAAGCTACAAATGCAGTTTATGGCAATGAATCCAAACACAGCCATCCTTAAGCAAACTGAAAACCAACAGGGGCCAAAAATCAAGCCGAAGCTAAGGCTCAAAATCAGGTCACAATGAAAGCTAGAAAAACACATTCATGCCTTCAAAATATCAAAACATAGGGCCACCGCATGCTTCAAATAAGAACAACTATAGAACTTTTTCAGATCAATATAAACTTCTTCCTAGAATGCATTTTGAGCAAAAAGAATCCCTGACATGTCAAAACCAAGCCTTTCTCATGCATGAAAGGCCAAATAACCCTTCCAATCTCTCACGCTAGATAAGAATGAATGAAAAGCTTCATAATACATATCCCAACATGCTTGAAAGAGGAGCCAACATTATCTCAAAACCACATTTTAATATTTCCAATTTGCTTCCCATAGAAATATGTCACAGTAAACAGAAATATATCATAGTTTCATCACCTTAAGCAAGTAGAGAAAAGAGAGGAACTGATAACATGTCATACTTCCATCATTTTAAGCAAGTAGGGAAAAGAGAAAAACTAATAACACGCCATACTTCCATCTCTAGATGCTTAAATAACATGCATTTTTTTTAAAAAAAAAGGTACAACACTAGGCTAGCATGCTATATTCTGTACCAAGCTCCAGAGGCTCGAAAGAGAGAAAACCGAAAAGAGGCAAGGCACAGGGGGGAGAAGTTACCTCCTTGAATCAAAAAGAAAGTAACACAAAAACTTTAAAGGCACTCCCTACTTTAACTCCTCTTCCAACAGTAAGAGGAAGCCAACCCAAGCACAACAGGCTAAAGAAGTAAGTGAGAAAAGAAAATGACAGAGTTTTCCCTTAGAAATTTTTTTCGGCCCCCAGAAATGCACCAAACAGAGTCTCATATAAGCCAGAGAGAAGAAGAGGGAATGATTAGGGGATCGCATACAGATCGAAGAAGAATCGAGAGAGACAGGATATGATCCTCGCAAAGGCTACGCTCTGCGGCAGGGAGGATCGAGAGCACGAAGAAGGAGCGGGCCAGGCAATCGAACGAGCCACGCTAGGGCAAAGGTAGGCCTACGGGTGTGAAAGAAATAGAAAAGGGGGGGGGAGAGATAGATTTAGGTTATAAATAATAATAATATTATTATTATTGTTATTATTTATTATTATAATTATACCTAAATTACGCATTTCCCCTAGACGTGCCGTCAGAATGAAACAAACGTCTCCCCTAGGCAAAAATAAATGTTCCGGACGCGTTGGCGCAGTCCGTTTCGTCATCCGGAGTCGTTTAGACAATCTCGTCGACGATCGGGACAAAAACGTGTCGCGACCGGAATCACGTCAAAAACTTGGCTCGAGCTCAATCAAACAGGATGGTGAAGAGCACGACGATGCCAAATCAACGCGAACGATCAATCCTAAGGCCAACAATCCTATAGGGATGCTCCTTGAGTTTCTCCACAGTAGTTCTACCTACTAAGTAATAGCGGTCAAAACTACCATGCAAAACGTCAAGTCGAGCGAAGAAAAGCTCAGAATTTCTAATAGGGAGGGCTCCTTTGCTAGTTTTCTAGGAGTAGTCGACAGGAAAATCTTAGGGCTAGACCCTGGGATATTAAAGAGGAGAAAAGCTACCCCTCCGCCAAAAGTGAGGTCAATAGTTACAAATGCTTTAGTTAATAAATATGGCAACTTTGTTTCACGCTTCGAAGTAAAAAATAAACACTTGCGCATGGCATTCTATTTTGCACTTCAAAAAAAATGGTTTATTATAGATGTATTTATATGACTTACTCATCCGCAACTTGAAAAGAAAGGGCTATCTAATTTAGCTAAAGAATGAGTTATATGGGGTATCTAATGTAGGTAGCATGCTTTCTATCGCTAGATAAAGACATAGCTGGATGATTTCTAGAACTGGTGTCAAGCCAAAGTTGTGTGTGTTCCAGAGAGTGTCTTTCTAAAAAATATAAATGATAAAAATCTAGAGGGAAGAAAATGTAAAATACCTTTACGCACAAGTATAATTAACTACCTACAGAAAAGAAATCTCATAAGGTAATCATCATTATTTGTTATTTAAAAATATAAAGAGCATCATAACTATAACATGTAATTAAGACAAAAAGACAAAATTGCTTTGAAAACCATGGAATTTATGGATTTAATATAATATAATGGAGTATGGCAATGTGACTTTCACATGGGTAAAGAGGATTCTTACCGAAAGAAGCTTCGTATGGTTTCACAGAGTAGCAAACCTTCTATTTCCTTTTTCGTGCAACATAGCTTGTTCATTGAGACTTTTTATTGTTTATATGTGTATTTGTTGGCTTCAATTTTTGGATGTCATAAGTATAGGGTGTCCACCTGTGATCGGCGAAAATTTGTTATCGCGCGTCATGCACGAATTTGACTCAAATTGACCTAAGCACCAGCGAGTTTGTTTAGATTGCCGTGAAAGATGAAACAGACCACCCGAGTGAGTTCGGAACGTCGATTCCACTTGGAAAAGACGCTTGTTGCACCACAATTTCGCGTGCGGACTTAAAATATGCAAATTATCATTTTTTTTGCCCAATCAAAAAAAAAGTGGTCCAGATGACCTCAAATGACTCCAAACGACGAAACGGGCCACGCGAGTGCGTCTGGAATGTCGATTTCACTTACGGGGGTTGTTCAACTCGCTACGGCTTCGCGGGCGGGGTAAAAATGTGTGAATTATCATTTTGGGCACAATCGTAAAAAAAGTGGCCCAAACAACCTCGAATGACGAAACAGATTGTGTCAATGCGTCTGGAACGTCGATTTTAGCCAAGAAGGACGTTCACTTCGCCGCGAGGACGTATACGGGTGAAGAATACACGAATGATACTTATAATAACATAATAATTATTATTATTATAATATAATATATTATATTATTATATATAAAAATCCTTTTTTAAAAAAAATGCTCACTGCTCTCCCCTTCTCCTCTCTATCGATCGCGAGACCCGATCGGCACCCCGTTCGCAAAAACCTAGCCGAACTCACCGTCGACCTCGCCGCTAGTCTCGCCGGCGGCGTTCCCTCCTCCAGCTGTCGTAGGCCGGTCACCTCTCCCTCTTCCTCTTCATCTTCTATTTCTTCTTCTTCTTCTTCTCCTAATTTTTCTTCTACTTTTATTTCTTCTTCTTCTTCTTATTCTTCTTCTAATTTTTCTTCTTTTTCTTCTATTTCTTCTTATCTTAATTTTTCTTCTTTTTCTCATTTCTTTTTCTTTTTTCTACTCTTTCTTTTTTCTTCTTCCGATTTTTCTTCCACTTCTTCCAATTTTTCTTCCTCTTTTTCTTCTTCTCCTAATTTTTCTCCTTCTCCTTCTCCTAATTTTTCTTATTTTTCTTCTCTTTCTTCTTCTTCTTCTTTTTCTCAACCAAACCCTCCAACCTTGCCATTTTACCTTCCCAGCGGCCGGATATTTCGCTTGAGCACTTCGACGTCGCCGGACAGCGAGTGTTGCCGTCGTTCGAGGAGGCGCGTGCGTCTTTTACCTCTTGGGTTTCCCTCCTTAGCCGTCATTAAGCAACCTCCCTCGCGAAGGTATATTTTCGTTATATTTTTTTTATATGCCAAATTATTATTTTTTGGTTGCTTTGCGTACCTCACTAATTCCTATCTTCTATTCTCCTCGTTGCATGATTCATTGTGGGATACACTGGAGCACGGGTTGGACGTCGACGGCTTGTAGCAAGTATAGAGAACGCGTCTGCAACCTTCGCGGTGGTGAGATCCTCTAAACTCCTAGCTATTCTTGGGTTTAGTGGTTTCTAGGCGTGTGGGTTCGATCGCCCACACGGGGTGCGTGCGTCAGCATGGGTCGGCGCGTAACGTACCTATGTGATTGATCGTCGATTTCCTAGAGCGAGCCGTTAGATTAGGACTTCCTGTGTGTAACCAAACACCCCCCGCAGAGCCGAGTGTCTCCCTTTTGTTGTGAGCCTTAGCACAAATCCCAATGGGTCGGAGTTCCTCACTCTCCTTGCTTAGGGTTTCCCCAGCTTTACTTGGAGAAGTTAGGGGGTCGGACTTGGCAAACCAAGAGAAGCTTCGTAGCTGGCTCGCTTTGCAAAGTCTGGAGGAGTTCACAAAATGGGAAAAGCTTTGTAGCTAACCCATTTCGTGAAGCCATGGAGAGTTTCCCCTCGGAGATCCGGGGAGAAACTCCCCACATTTCCTCGCCAAAACAAGAGGCGGCGATGCCGCATATCCAAGAGTCTAAACCTTAGGTTTCCTAGGTGAAGTCGTTAGTACGAGCGTGACTCACTATCATATGTGGTCATATGAACCTCGTTGTTTGCATGTGCATATCTTGCAAGTTACATATTGTATGTCACATATCGCACTTGCACCTGCACTTTGCACCCTGCATTTGCACCTGCACTCTGCACCTTGCATTTGTACTTGCACCTTGCATTTGCACTTGCACCTTGCACCTAGCACCTTGCATTTGCACTTACACTTGCATCACTTGTGCCTCGATCGGTCGCCCTGGACCGGTCGACACCACTTGTGGCTCGGTCGGTTATCCGAAACCGGTCACATCACTCGTGTTTCAGCCGACTATCCCAGCCCGGTTGGCACAACACTTTGGTTTGACCGGATACTTCATCCCGATCAACCGACCACTTGCTCCTTTGCATGTTGTGTATGTGCATGTACATGTTTGTTAGCATAATCGATATCATCTACTTCAGTTGTATTCTTTCGGGTTACCGGCATACCCTCTTTTCGGGCCCCTGCCGCTACGGCATGCCTACCTATGAGTCACTGCCTTATCAGTATACCCTCTTTTCGGGCCACTGTCGCCACGGCATGCCCATCCTCGGGTCACAACCTTACCGGTATACCCTCTTCTCGGGCCGCTGCCACTACGGCATGTTCATTCATTCGAGTCACTGTCTTCATGACATACTCTTTATCACTACTTATATGTTTTGATTTGTTTGCATTAGCATTTCCATTTACATGTTGGCATGGATAGCGAGTCAGGTTCGTTAGAAGAGTGACCCCGTGTTGGTCGCGATGCCTTAAAGAGCATTGTTTGCTGGGTTGATCCCAGTGAGCAATGCGAGTTAAGTCATCGGGACTGACATGAGTATGACTGTTAAGAATCCAATGAATCTAACTGGTGTCATCCCCTTTCCTGACACTCTTTAGATTTTTTGGATCCTTAGGATGGGGTCAGTAAAGTGACCCCGTCAAAGTTATACTATACCCAAACTTACCCAACACTTAGATACTAGGTTGATGCACTTTTCGTTAAATGGTGTGTTAGGTCGGGACTTGGGGTGCTAGATAGTCTTTTTGATGTCTGGTTATTGTTCTCTGTTGGATTGGTTGCCCTAGTCAGGTATCTTTCTTTTACATTATGTTTGTGGTGTGTCTGCATGTTGCATATGTGTGGTAGTATGTTAGAGCGTTCTTCTGCAGGAAGTCATGTCTATTTTTATACACACACAGATACTGCTATGGGGGAGCAAGTAATGATTTCTGATCTTTTTGCTTGCAGGTGCTATTAGCTCCCCCCACCTTTAAGGCATGACTCATGATACGTTATGTGAATGTAAGTTTTCCCGCTGACACTTGTTTTCATGCAGGATTGAGTTTTTTTCTTTTCTCTATGTACTTTTTAGAGCCTAGAAGAGTCCTATAACAGAAATAAGATATGGGCACGGGTTCCGAGACGTTAGCTCGGGAACCACGTGAAGGGGACCAAGAGCAGATGCTCATGCCCCGTATCTTAATTCTGCATTTTATATTGATGTATAGAATTAGGACCGAGTATGTCTATGCGGAGTCCGACAGTCCTTTTTCTTTTCTGGGATATGTCGCCGACCCAGCAGCACCGATCTGTTTATTATTTTAACTTGGCTTATTTTATCTTTTACATCATGTTGCATGTCTGCATTTGCATGTGTTTTCTTTGTTCTTTCTGTGTTTTATCTGGGATTTCACGATACAACATAGGCTCATTAAGGATCCTAAAATTATAATTTTTTACAAAATCCTAAATAAAATATTCAAGATAATTAAAATTTTCGATTAAAATATTCAGGATTTAAAAATTACAACACTTACTTTCTTGTATATATTAATAGAGTCTCCACAATACTTAGGATCATTCTAGATAACTACATTCATATTTGCATGCCCCGAGTAAGAATCCCCATACTTTTTCAACCTGACTGGCCCAACATACCTTCATATAGGTGGTTGTCTAGTGCGCCTAGGGTGTTAGAAGGCTCCACAACCCATACGGGGTGTAAGTCCTTTTGTATGGAGTGTTTCCAGCTTTGTAGCTGAACCTCCACTTTCTCTTTCTTTCCCGAGGCATCTTTGCTATTTCAGCAGGTATAAATCCCACCTCTTGGAGCTCCAGCTTGTAGTCATAGAATAGAGTTTTTTTTTCCTTTGACCTTAAGGTTACCGAGGTTCCCGTGGATGATGCAATTCACGGATCGCTGACCGGGGATTTCAGGACGTGTTGGGTCGACTACCTTCACGACTAGGTAGACTTAGGGTCCTAGTAGTTGTGTATGACAGGTCCATGGTACCCCGACCCAGTTACCTCTACTTTTTAAGATCACTCTACCTTCCTTTTTGTTGAGCCCATTTGAGCCCTGTCGCTCCTTGACCTCGTTGATATCATCTTGACGGTCCGATGCCGATAAGCTGCCGCTCATTTGGGATACGACGATTTGTCATCTGTCCATTGGCCCGGATGTGCTTTGACGTATTGGGAGATCCCGTTAAGATGATTTATGTTATTTCGTGGGCCTCATGTGTTGATAAGCCGTTGTCCATTCCGGAATGTGAGAAACTCATTCTCTACCTAATTGTTTAGCGTGAGCATTGAAGCATTGGGACTGTTCCCACACGGAATAATCTTCCTTTGGTTGTCTATACCCCAGGTTTATGATAATATGAAGCAAAACTCAATTTATCGAAAGTATTCTTGGGTATCCCCCAAGATGTAATTAACCAGTAGGAACACGTTCCTCTGGGAGTGCTCTTGACCCCAGAACAGGAACATACACCTGACTCTCTGATTATGAGTAGTCTATGTAGATATTTCTTTCGCGTATATTGGTTTAAGGTGTCTCCGCCCGATCTTGTTTGAGCGGACATTCTTAACCTATTTTTGCAAGGTTTATCGCACGTAGACTCTCCACATTTTAATTTTTCTCTCGTTTGTCACTTTGTCGTATGTCCCTTTTTATTTGATTCATCTCCTCTTCAAACCATTTATATGGTTCGGGAGGGAGATTTATTCGAATGGGGGAAGTATACGACGATCGACAAGCTGGCGTCCTTTAAAAATAAAAAAAGAGAAAAATGAACGGAAACAGTATTCATTCCCTGATCATCATCTTTTACCATCCATTCTACTAAGCAAAATGTCCCACTTTATAAGTGACTTTGCCTCAATGTTCTTTCCGACAAAAAATGGCTTCTACATCAGCATTGTAGTGATGGAAGAAGAAACTTTCTATTCTGATAGAGTTATAGGTTAGGCCATCGGGTAAGGACAATGACAAAACTTAGAACTCCAGAAAATTGTGCCTCTTCAAGCACCACTTTTAAGAGGGCTTGGAGTTGCCACTTAGGTAGAAATAACAAAGATTTTGTTTACCTTTCACTTCATCATCATGCAACTAACATCGAACACCTACACAACCATCAATGATGTTAAGCAGAGGAATCATATTCCTTAATGCAAAAAAATATCTCATATTCCATTAGGTTCACCCCTAGAAGGAAATGTGCTTCTTCTTGACAAGGATAGAACAACCCCTGGCGAACATTGGAATATCCTCCTCTAAAAAGGTATGAAAAGACTGCTTCTACCTTGCCAGTACAAAGATAGAGTGGAAGACCGCTTATGGGCACGAATTAAGGATTTGGAGAGGATGCTCTCTAACAATGGCATGGACGCAAAGGCAACACTAAACTTGAAAGAGCCGTGAAGCCCAAGGTTGCAAATAAATTGTGCTACTGCAACCACATAGCAATATTGAGGAAGAAGGGATTTGCCACTGTGAAGGAGAATGAAAATGAAGAGAAGATAATGATAATATAAAGGTGTGAAGAATCTCTGGGTGTAATGAAGTTTAATAGGAGAGTGTTTGCAAAGAAGAGGTAGGCTAGCAGGGGACCTCAAGAACCTCTCCATCACGGATAGAGCCAAAGCAACAATGTTGATCACTTCTAGGACTATTATTGACAATCCACCTACTCGAACACAATGTTGATCAAGTTTTTTTATTTTTTATTTATTATAATCTGAGGGGTCTACCTTTAACACCTCAAGGTTTAAAGCCTCAAGGCATATGCCTTAGTCAAATTAAGGTATGAGGCTTGAGACCGTTTTTGGCTGCCTCAAGAAGCATGCCCTGAACACCTTTTTAATCAGCGGTTGAAATGAGGGATGCTCTACTGATAGAGAAATAAGAAGGGTCAAGCCTGGCTGATAAATATGTAAATTTGGTTGGTTTGGGTGATCTGATTTGTAACTTAACCAAATGATTTTGGTTGTAAAATTAAAAGAAAAATTAAACTGAACAAATTATTTTTTAAACCAAACTAAAATTCAGCTTGATCAAATTTGATTTGGGTTTGGAAGAGCAAAAATGTAATTAACTTTAACAATAAACTTAACTATTTTAGTTTGGATAGCATATATTAAGCTTAATACAAAATAATCTTTATTAAAACTTATAATTTTGGAATGTGGAATAAATAAGTTTTACATTGACCTCTAAGTCACTTGATTATTAGCACAACTTTTTTATTTAATACTTTTGAAAAATTAATATAATTTAATTTTTAGTCAGATTTTTCAATACAAAAAACCAAATCATTCAAATAAGATCACTTCAATTTGATTTTCTATTTTATTCAAACCTACTGAGGAGGAGGATGTAAGACCTTCAGAACTCGATAAAGGTGGTATATCATAGCACAGGGATACACGTCAATTGGTTTGTATAGAACCAATCAACGATAGAATATTATTTTGCAAAAAAAGATGATAAAACCAATGCATCTCAAAAAATAAACAAAATGTAGAAAAGATCGTAAGGTGCACTAGCAATAGTTTTGCTCAATATTAAGCATGATCAAGGATATATGTTAGTTTGTCCCTAAGAATATTTCCATGATAAGATAAAATGCACATTTAAAAGTTTATGAAGAAGAATAAAAAGGATTCGATTAAGCCATGTTTAGAGATAGGGAGGATTTTTAAATCTTTAAAAGAAATCCAAGTACATAAACTTTCTAACATTTTAATGCAAAAAGGCACTATATGAATAAAACTTAATATTACTCTAATGTATCAAACATGTGCACCAAAGACGCAAGAAAACAAACTAGCATCATAGAAATAGAGATGGAATAGTAAGAGGAAAGTACCGTCAATCAGCACGAGATGGATATGCATAAATATCAATTCTTGACCAAAACAAATTCATTGAAATGATGTCAATCTTATATCAAACATCTTTGATCGACAAATTAACTTTCAAATATTATCCTTCATTCAACCCCTTAGACAATGCATTCAAGAGTTCAACTTTAATTGGAAATAGCAAACAAATAAAATAATAAATGATAAATAAAGTATAAAAATTAAAGAAATGTGGGTGCAAAAACATTAACAACCATGATTAATTGACCCGAGCATGCACGTTATCAACCATGATTAATTGACCAAACCATAATCCTCGAAAAAACTCCATAATTTCTCTATCATATAAGATTACATGCACGTTATTAAAAGTGTTTCCCATGTATTCATATCTATAAGTGTAGTCAAGGGGTTTCCTGTGTACTCACATCCACAAAGCCATAGTTGTTCTCCAGAATTCAAATCCACAATCTAGAGTGAAATATACAAGATAAAGAGAGACAAGTCATTTGAATCAAAGGGGGAGCTTTGAGAGATTCATGAATGTTTGGAAAAATAATAAAAAATATAGGGAAAATAACTATAATATAAGTAATTTGGGAAAAAATTGCTTAACCTTTTTTCTTAAAGAAAAAAAAAAGAAATATAAAACGCTTAATTTAGGGCAAGACATCCCCAACCAATGCATGCATAACAATATATAACCTAATTCCTCGATTAGAAATTATAAAGATATTTATATAGTGACGCGGGCGCTGCCCTAGCACCTGATTGTGGGTGCCAAAAGAGCTTGATGCGGGAGCTTGTTTCTGCGGAATGGGAGGCCCACGACTCTTAGCGAATACTGTAGACGGGGCAGGATCGTGATCTCCCGCAATCCTTCGCGAACCGAGGGGAGGGTGATGCCTGTAGGAGTTTCAGGAAGGGTTTCTTTGGACCCTTATCGCCTCTTATGTATAGAAGTTTCTTGGGAGGCTATAAATAGCTGTCCTCGGTGTGTGAATAGCCGCTTCTTGGTGTGTTTAGTTTTAGATCTCCTGTGTGGAGTCCCTTTCTCCTTTGTGGGTTGTATCCGAGGAGGTGGTGCTACTCCGACTATATTTTCTCCGAAGTGATGATTATATCTTTCCTTTTACCTTTCCCAAATCTTCTCTTTCTCTCTCTCAACTGCCAAACTCTCCCTCTGTCACCATAACATTCAGACATTCTCCCTTCATGTAGATTATTACTGCTATCACATCTACCTAACCCTGTTTAAGCTCCTCCCAACCACCCCGGTACTATTGTCGACCACCAACAACCCTTCCCACTTTCTGTCCCTACAGTTTCGCACCTTCCCCTCGCCACCACCGCCTCCTGAGAACGCTGTCATCCCTTCCAATAGTCTCTATCCCTTTAACCGACCTCCACCACCCATTGGGTTACGTTCATAAGTGTTTGCTTGTATCGTTTTTATGTGTTGTGTTGTTATTTTCATTCGAATCATATTGTAACTCTATTTAATGAAAATTTGTTTTTGTGTTTCTATAATTTTACCTACTAGCTCTGGTATCATTTGGTACCAGAGCTAGGGTTCCCCAACATCAGCCCTTGCCCAATTCACCTCCATCAATTTTCTTCTTCCAATTCCCAACTCTAATCATTCCACCACGAACAGGTACACTGGACTCGACACGGAAAGAGATTAAGCGAGAAATTCGTCGTCTACAACTGAAAGTAGCATAACTGCATAAAGAAACCCAAGAAGATGTTACATGCATCCATGATCAAGAAAGTCAAAGGGAGGACAGGGACGAGGAAATGCATCTGTTTTACAAGGAAGATCACGATGATGAGAAATATCAACCATCTTGCTTAGGTATCCAATATCAAATGAGGCTGAGAGAAGAGGCTCCTTATGGAGGTCAGCGGAACTTTGGCATCAAGATGGACCTTTCAAAATTTGAACGAGGTATGGATCCCGACGAGTTTGTCGACTGAACGAATTTTCGAATATAAAGATGTACCAGAAGACAAATGGGTCAAGCTAACCGCTATTAAGCTGAAGAAGAGTGCTTTCCTATGGTGGGAAAATATGTAGAAGCAGGGGAAGAGGGAAGGAGGTCAAAAGATCACTAGGTGGAAGAAGATGAGGAAAATAATGCCGAAAATTTACCTCCCACCCCAATATCGCCAGGATATGTTTCTAAAACTCCACAACTTGCAGCAAATGGATCTTCAGTTGAAGAGTTCACTGTCCAATTCGACCACTTGCAGATGAAATGCGAGCTGACAGAGCTAGAGAAACATACGATAGCCATATATCTCAAGGGTTTGAAACCTGTCATCAGTAATGTGATACAGTTGCAGCCATATTGAACGCTAGGGGATAGGTCCAAACATTAGATATGAATGTGGAAAGACAACAAAAGAAGAATCAACAACAATCATCCTTTAGGCAGTAACCTCCAGGCAAACACCAACTACAGTTACCACAATCAACAATGGCCCCCAAGGAGAGACTAGCAAGCCTGAAAACAAGAAAGAAAACTTGAATTAGAGCGAGAAGAAGCAAGAGAAAGGTAGCGTCTCCAACAGTATACTAGCCAAAAAATATTTCAAGTGTCACAGTTACGACCACATAACCTCCAGCTACCCCACGAGCAGAGTAGTCTCACTTACTGACTAGGGCGTCGTGGAAGAGATTAGTGATGATGAGATTCGATGAACAAAATGAGGTATATCAGCTTCCCCTAAATGAAGGAGAGGCGCTCGTGATTTTCTACGGATCCTGCAAACTGAGAACACTAGGGATTCGCAGTGGTTTTGCCACAATATATTATACGCCCGCTGCACAGTAAACAGAAAGGTATGCAGTCCATCATCAACGGCCAAAACAATAAGAACATGGCGTCAACACAGATGGTAGAGAAATTAGGACTCACAACGCAGAGACATTCCCAACCATATTCACTTAGGTGGCTGAAGAAAGAGAATCAAGTCAGCATCGACCAAAGAAGCTTGGTAGAATTTTTGATTGGAGGCCAGCTGCTGGACCAAGTGTCGTGTGACATGATCCCTATAGATGTTTGTCACTTTTTTGTTGGGAAAACCTTGGCAATTTGGTCGAAGAACACAACACAACGGATATAAAAGCATGTATTCTTTCACCAAGGGCGGAAAGCACATCACCCTTCTTCCTTCAATAGAGCCCGAGGTCAACCCTTTTCGATAGAGCAACGTCGGTGGAACCATTGTTAGTGATAACACCAGACGAGAGGACCAAGACACCCGCCCCAGACATAGGTCAGATATGACCGGGGCTATGTCTGGTCAACAATGTGCTGGCAACACCACCACAATCCAGGAATGGTCTAATTGCTGTCACTACGCACTCAATTGAACCGATTATATGTTACTTTGGGAAGATTCACTAGCATAGGAGTGGTAGACCACCCCAAAAGGATAGATCGATATGTGCATTTGCTCGCAAGCTAGGGAAGACACTCAAATACCTCGGGCAACAGTACAATCACCAGTGAGAACCAGGGTGACTGATAATGAAACGAAAGCTTCGACCAAAGAAGTCGAAGCTCCCCCAACCCCAGAAGATTGATGTGGGCGCTGCCCTAGAGCCCGATTGCGGGCCCCGAAAGCGCCTAATGAGGGCCCCGAAAGTGCCTGATGTAGAAGCATGTTTCCGCAGAACGGGAGACTTGTGACTCTTCTCGGGTACTGTAAACGGGGCGGGATCGAGATGTACTGTGATCCTTCGCGAACGAAGGGGAGGGTGATGCCTGTAGGAGTTTCGAGAAGGGTTTTTTGGATCCTTCTTGCTTCTTTTGTGTAGAAGTTTATTGGGAGGCTATAAATAAATGTGCCCAGTGTGTGAAGAATAGGTTCTTTGTGTGTTTAGTTTTGGATCTCCTGTGCAGAGTCACTTTCCCTTTTGTGGGCAATATCTGAGAAGGTGGTGGTACTCCGACTGTATTCTCATCGAGGCGGTTATTATATCTTCCCTTTTACCATCCCCAAATCTTCTCCTTCCCTCTCCCAACTATCGAACTCTCCCTTCGTCGCCTCGACATTCAAACATTTCCCCTTCCTGCAGATTATTATTGTCATCCAGCCTACCTAACCCCGTTCAAGCTCCTCCTAACCACCCACTACTGTTGTCGACCACCAACAACCCTTCCCAATTGCTGCCCTTACAATTTTGCACCTTCCCCTCTCTACTACCTGCCTCTTGTGACTGTCGTTGTCCGTCCTAATCGTCCCTATCCCTCTAGCTGACCTCCACCACCCATTTAGTTACGTTTAGAAGTGATTTCTTGGGTCGTTTTTATGTGGTGTGTTGTTATTTCCATTTTAGTCATATTGTAACCTCATTTTAATATCAATTAAAATTATTTTTCGTGTTTCCATAATTTTTCCTACTAGTTCCAGTATCATATATCCATTAAAAATGCTCAGTCTAACAAAATATCATATAAAAAAAATCTTCAACAGTATAAGCCAAAACACTACACGTGAAGGAGAATAAATATTTCACTTTTTACAAACATATCACATTGCATAATTAAATGATATAACATATGCATTTCTATGAGATTTGAACTTAACTAAAAAAACATTCTCACTATGATATATAATCTCCAATAAATGTTTTCTTATTTCTATAAATAATTAAATAAATCAATAAGCCAAAAAAATAAAAAACAACTAAATAAATAGTATGTATGGACTAGAGAACACATAATATATATATAGTATATGATATTTAATATTTGTTTTTTGTTCCTTGCCATGCAAATAGCATTGGAGGTTCACCAAACTATGAAAAGAGCTAATTAAAGAAGAGTTAGTTGATCCAACAGTTACAAAGTTCCTTATGCAGGATAATGCCTCAAATTCAAGTCCTCCTTACAAAATTCGAGTCCTCCATACAAAATTAGTTTAAATTTCAAGTTGGCTGAAAAAGAACTTTTAGCCACTTGGGAATTTTCAAAACTAATAGAAAATAATTTTTATTCGGCGTGTAACAAATCAATTTTAATTCCAAGAAAGCTTGACCCAAAATACATGAACTACAAGTGAAGCCTGGCTTGAGCTAAATTTGACAGCTAAAGTTTAATGTGGCAGCACTTATAGTGGATTATCATCAAACCAACACTTTAGTCATAGTGTTATCCACATCTATTGTCCCTTGTAAATTGCAATATCACAACCAAAGCTTTGAAATTTTTGGTTACTCTCAACTAAGGAAACGTACTCAATAAAACCTTAAAAAGCACAAGTCTCCATATGCAATTATGCATGCAATAGGAGGGAAAACTGTATGAGATCCATGAATAAATAAAGTTCCAAACTCAAACACATGGAGATTGGAAGGAACATAACTAATCAAATTGCTAATAAATGATAAACTCCCACAAAAATTGCATTTGGAGAAATCCGACAAAAAAAGGAAAAGCACCTGTGCTGGGAAATTCCCTCCAAAGGCATTGGGCACTAAATTAAAGCCCCCCTTGGAAGAAGACCTGTAGACGCCATACATCAGCTTATGGTCAAAATCGAAAAGGAAAAGCCTTGTTCCAGGCCNACTAATAGAAAATAATTTTTATTCGGCGTGTAACAAATCAATTTTAATTCCAAGAAAGCTTGACCCAAAATACATGAACTACAAGTGAAGCCTGGCTTGAGCTAAATTTGACAGCTAAAGTTTAATGTGGCAGCACTTATAGTGGATTATCATCAAACCAACACTTTAGTCATAGTGTTATCCACATCTATTATCCCTTGTAAATTGCAATATCACAACCAAAGCTTTGAAATTTTTGGTTACTCTCAACTAAGGAAACGTACTCAATAAAACCTTAAAAAGCACAAATCTCCATATGCAATTATGCATGCAATAGGACGGAAAACTGTATGAGATCCATGAATAAATAAAGTTCCAAACTCAAACACATGGAGATTGAAAGGAACATAACTAATCAAATTGCTAATAATTGATAAACTCCCACAAAAATTGCATTTGGAGAAATCCGACAAAAAAAGGAAAAGCACCTGTGCTGGGAAATTCCCTCCAAAGGCATTGGGCACTAAATTAAAGCCCCCCTTGGAAGAAGACCTGTAGACGCCATACATCAGCTTATGGTCAAAATCGAAAAGGAAAAGCCTTGTTCCAGGCCTAATCTTCTCCACAAGCTCCAGTTTCCCCTTGGGAAGGCCAAAAACTTGATGCCTATAGCACTCAGGCTTTGTCTTTGTACTGCACATAAAGATAAAACCTGCGCTCTCCCTGAGCTCACTCCCCCTATTTTCCATGCTGGCAGGTTCCTTACCCTT
The DNA here is from genome assembly GCA_002079205.1 of Phalaenopsis hybrid cultivar. Lineage (NCBI taxonomy): Eukaryota > Viridiplantae > Streptophyta > Magnoliopsida > Asparagales > Orchidaceae > Phalaenopsis > Phalaenopsis hybrid cultivar. The sequence goes on from JXCR01020141.1 coordinate 52,505, forward strand.
CTTCCCTGCACTAGCTTCCTTGCTCTCCTTCGCTGCACTAGCTTCACCTTTGATACTATTAGCGACCGGGCCAGAGCCACGTGCAAAAGTAGGAGCAGGGGCATGGGCCAAGGCATCAGCTGATCCAGGGGCAGCCTTTGTGTCTTCCTCTATCTCGCCGTCATCATTCTTGTTCTTCTTCTCGGACACATTCACACCTCCAGATTCCTTATTCTTGGATCTTTTACGTTTCCCCATCACAGCTGCCCGAAAAAGTCCAAAATCAAAACAAAAAGGAGCTGAAATCTTATCTAAACAGATCTCGAGTAATCAAAGCAAATATCTTGCGCCCGAAGAGAGAAACCATAGCCAAGATTTCCAAAATAAAAACACGAATGTCCTAATCAATATGAGAACTGTTGGTAAGAAAAAGCCTAACTATAATCAACGATCTAAATGGGCAATATTGTTGATGAAGATTGTACCTGTAACCTGCGGAGTGTGAATTGAATAAACAAATGGGACTTAGAGCAGTCGAAACCGACGCAGTATGCGAGCGTCGATGGCGGACAGTATGAGTACCACAAACTAAAAGAGATACGAATGGCTGTGCCCGTGTAAACAAATATCTAAAAGAGCTCGTTAATTTACATGAAAATTGTGCTAAGCTAGTTCTGCAACGAAGATTTAAGAGTTAGAATTAGCAGAGTGCATTTTGGTTGGAAAAAAAAAAGAAGAATTTCAATAAGATGTCAAATTTAAATTCTAATTTTGTTATTTTTATTGTTGAAGTTTGATTTGCCGTTTAGTCACACCCGAGGAATTCAGATATAAACAGAAAGACGAGCAAACATTAAAGAATAATAATGTGTTTTGTCTTATTCATAAAATTATATTTTTATTTATACGGGAGATGATATAATATGATGATATTACATTTTTGTCTCTGCTTTAAAGAGAATTGTATAAGATATTTTGATATTTTACATGTGCAAGTTTATTGTTCGGTTGTTCATCGGGTTGGCTGGTTAAGCTCAATTTAGTATGTCTTAGTCGGCTTAGTTTGGCCATTATGAATTGTTCAGTTGATATTGTTTGATTGTCGATTATTAACCATAAACAAGTGTCCTCTAGATGTCTTTATGGTAATTTTATATGATAAAGAACTAAATCTTTTCCGGATCGATTCTTTTGTGATAATTGGCTCGAATGTCCTTTTGCCTCATTTGTGTTTGAATGGTTTTATCTTGTACCCATCGGTCGTCTTTGATCTGTTTTGTGATTCAGTCGGTTTTGGTCTCATGCTCATACATTTTCAATCAGTTGTAAAGTGAGTTTCATCGTCTCCTTCACCAAATTCTTTTCTTCTGACACATTTTATGTACATATTTTTTGGTTTGTTTCACTAAACCCATGATTTAACTTAAATAGGGTTTAATAAATTATGTAAATTTAGGTTGATCAAATCCAAAAAGGTTAAATGCAGAAAAAAAATGTTTGGTTCAATTAGGGTTAAATTCAACTAAATTTCTTTTGAAGTGTTTGGCGACAAGAGAAGGGACAACTCACATATTTCACTTTAATTCATTAAATCCACCTAATAATTGGATTTAACAAATCATGGATTTACTTCAAAAAAAGATAAAATTTTGGATTTAGAAAACCGTGGGATTTAACTTTGATTTTGTTGCATTTGGTAGATATACATTAATATTTAACGTAAATTCATGTTTAAATCATGTACCAAATACCCCGTTAGTTCTCTCATTATCTTACTTCATGAAAGTGATGTTAAGATAAAAATAAGAGAATTTAATAAAAAAAATAGATCATTTATTATTAAACAATCGTTCAAAATTTGAACTTAATTAATTTCTAGGCCTTTGATTCTTTTACATATGGAGTGATGAGACTATTTGCATTCCATATTTGGTATGCAACTCTTCTTGTTTCAATTGATTGGCTCCTAAGCATTGTGACGTAGAATGTGTCGAATCCTCAAGGTGATATCCTATGCAAAGATCCATTTTGCATAGCCTTCAGGGGACTGAATGGCATGATAGCCCAGAAGGAAAACAAAAAGTAAGTGGTTGTACTCGCAGATTTGGTTGTGTCATCGTCTTATTAGTTTCTCGACACTCAACAAAGAAACGTTTGAGCGACATATCTAACCATCGATCCGTCGGCTTAACCTTCCTATTGTTGCACGTGACCGCCAACCAAAAGGGTCACGCAAGAAGTTGTTGGTGCTCTGTCATTTCCTGAAACACAAGAAGTTGTTGATGTTTTATTGTTGCTCGATGAGAGTACAATGTCACATGCATCATTTAAGTGGAATCAACTCATTAGTATGCAAAGCCTCGATCTTACTGATTAGATTTTGATTCTTATGAAGTAGCTTCGATTTTTGTTGTATCTTGGTGCAGTTGAATCAACTTTGATAGTTTCATGTGACTCACCCACGATGAACGTGGATGAGAGCCCTATTGCAGCCCAAGCGGCAGTTTCGTAGGCGCAAGCCATGGGCGGCCAACTCTTGAGTGTGTATGGCGGGTTTGACCTCCTAGACAATCCTCTTGAGACCAACGTGGAACAGCGATGGATATCGAATGTATCCCCGATTGCTGGCCCGCCACTTAGACGAGAACGAGGACTTTTTTGCTCAGTTGGGTCGGATATAGTGAGGCAAGGCGATGTGTGAGCTGCTTGGTTGTGCTTAGAAAGTGGAGAGGACCGAAGGGGAAATGACCAATCATCTCTTACAACTAAATTTGCTGAAGCAGCAACCAACTCCCTTGTAAAATATTTCCACCTAGACTAGTTTCCAAGTGTTGCTTGTAATTTGTAAAATTAATCTTTCCCATCTCAATTATTGCATTAATGTGATCTTTATATCAACGCGTTTCTTTAGTCTCTATGTGTGTGTGTGTGTGTGTGGGCGTGAGTGACACGCCTAACAATTACTTACTTTTTCATATATATATTTTCTGCTCATTTTTAATGATTTTTAATGATATTACACTTTAAAGGAATCTTTTTTTTGATATTTTTGGTTTCAGGTACAATAAATGAAATTTTGGAGAAAATAAAGCAAAAATGATGCAATTTGGAGAAAAAAATAAGAAAAAAATTATGATTTGGCACATTTTAATATGTATTTCTATGTTTAATCAACTTTATATTTCTCACATGTTTTTAAATGAAATTACACTTTAAAGAAATATTGATTTCATGCTTATTTTGTAGGTATGTCTATCAGGAGCGAAACGCAACTGAAACGGGGTGAAACAGATAAAATGAAGCAAAATAGTGGAGTTGTTGCAGGGTGGCGAATGATGCGCCAAAATCTAAAGAATTGGCGCCAAAGATGACTTTTTAAGGATTAAGGCAGTTCGGGACGAGTTTTTGCGTGAATTTTCAAAGGGACACTTGTTCTAAACACCCATTGGAGTGATTCAATGCATCTAGACACTTTGGAAGGTTCTTTTATGAAGGGATATGTTTCTTTGATCAATAGACATGTATTTTGAATTCAAAAGAGTTGACTTTTGGATAAAATTTTGGAAGAAATTTTTATTTCTTTTTAGAGGGAGGCAGTCTTTTATAAAAGGGAGGGAAGTCTAGGGCTTGAAGAAGAGTTGTGTGGGTGTGAGTTTTGTGTGTGTGTGTGTGTGGCGTGAGAATGAGAGGAAGGACTTGGAGATTTTCTTCAAGGATTGTAAGAGGAGAGGGAAGGTGACAAATTTCTTCTTCATTACATTTCTATGAGAGAATTGAAAGTACTTGTAAAGAGGGAAAATACTTGAAGAGAACTTCTAACAATTTGCTTGGAAGTGATTGTGAGATAAGTTGCGTTCTTTTCTTTATTTATTTTGTAAACTTATTTTTATATATGAAATTTGTGTTTTGTTGTATTCTTCACATGAATTCTGAGTAGTCTTCTTTATCATTTTTTCTACTTTTAGATATGGTTTTGTGAAGAATTGATTTTATTTTATATGGTTTTAAATGTCAATAATTTGTGATGATTCGAACTCTGATATTCATTTACTTTTTGATTTGATCAATTGAAATGTTAAAATGTGTTGAGAGACATGTGTTCCGAAAGGGTTATGATTTCTACAACATTGAGAGAATCATATTTGATTTCATGGGAGAGTATGTCATCTATGGAATTAAGTGCAAATAAATATGGAAATGTACTTTGTTGGATGCATAATTGGAGATTTTAAGATGACATATTAAAATCCCAATTTGCTCCAGTTGATTGGAAACTGATGCGAGATTGTTAGCCCTCAGGTGAGGAAGTAGTGAGAGCTCTGGAGTGGCAGCTGGTATCCTCCCAGCCTAACTACGGAATTAAGGACCAAACTCTGAGTTAGTCAATGTTCTTTATAGCACTCAGAAGAGGGTAAAGAATAGGATTGCTCATATTTGGCACAAAACAATTTTTATATATTTTTAAATGATTTTAATTTCTGCACAACCATATACTCATTGTAAAGGGGAATGATGTTTTATTAAATTTGAACTCTTTGTGACAAAACTTTGTTTAGTTTTAGTAAATTTAATTTTAAATTTTATTAAATAGTTTAGTAAACTTAGTTCTTTTAGTTACATTACTATTATGATTCATTAAACCTATTTTAATTTGTCTTTCTTACTTTAATTTTTATAGTTTGAATATTATGATTTATGTTATTATCATAAAAATTTTCATCTTCCAAATCAAGACTTCATATTAGTAAATTAGAATTAGCCTAAATGATTTCTTACTGCGCTTCTTTGTGGGATCGATACTGAGGTTTTTAAAGAAAACCCTATATTACTTGAAGTGATATGTGCACTTGCACAGACCACCAGTGTGTGAACTATTTTTAATACTTTATATAACATTTCTATTTTGCACATTAAATACTTAATATAATTTGGGTCAATATTTTGGTCATATTTTTTAAAACAAAATTACTGTGTAATTTCGGGACAGGTTAAGTCTTAGCGCTGTACCGAGGATTTAAATTGACATAAAATACACAGAAAAACAACACACACTAGAGGTGCATCAAGTTTTTTGAGCCGTTGTCAAGGAAGTTTCGGTAAGAACTTTAGGAGAATTTTAGTTAAACATGTAAGATATAAATTTATAATTTATAGTATTATTATATAGTGTGCTTAATTATTTTGTGTTTATTTTAAAGAAAATCCAAATTACCAAAAATATTTTTGATATCTATCCTATTAGTTAAGTGTTTAGATTTGTATATGTAGTTCAGAAGCTGCAGACCTTGAATTTTACAAGTCAGGTTTGGAGAGGACTTTTAGGAGAGATTTTAGAAGACTCCATGAATTTAATATAGAAATGGTGGAGCAACTACATAATGAATATTTAGATTTGAATTATAATATTAGTAGCTTTGAAAGAGTAAACCCCATGAGAGTGGCAAATTTTCAAGAATATATGCTTACAATTTTAATTTCTCAGGTTGCAGATATTGAGAGGAAGTTGGAACAATACATAAAAAGATTTCCTCAAGGAACATCGATTAGTAGTGAAAATTCATTTGGACAATGGATTGAAACTGTTCATGAGATACATAATTCTTATTCCGATTATTACATTTCAGGTTCAGAAAATCATTTGAATTTTAACAGGAATAATAATTTTAGAGGAGAAGATCAATTTTGGGATGATAATCAATTTAATCAGACATGTATTTGGAATAATCATGGCTATTATAATAATGAATTTTCTTTTCCTCGTGGATTTAACTCCAACCCACATAATGTGGAGAATGATTTATTAGAAGAGGTTGTTTCTCAAATGGGGAGTGAGCTGGAGTGTCAAGGGATCACAATAAGGAATATGTAAAACCAACTAGGGCAGATTATTAACTCAATTAATAATCATCCTCAATTTAACTCCAACCCACAGGATGATGAGAAGATGTTAGAAGAGGTTATGATTCAAATGATGAGACAGTTGGAAAATCAAGAGGTCGCAATAAGGAACATAGAAAACCAATTGGGGCAGATTATTAATGTAATTAAAAGTTACCCCTCAGAGATTTTAGTTAGTGGCCCTGAGATAAACCCTAAATAGATGCATGATAAACAATTTAAAATTATTGAACTATTGTTTAGAATAGAATTTGAGGATATGTTTCAAAAGAACTTTGAGTTGAGAAATGAGGATAAGGAGATTGAAAGACCAATGGAAAAAATTCCTAAGGAATTAGAAAAAACATGTTTCCTCAACTAAGACAAATATAGAAAGACCACCTCAACCATTTACTCAATATCAAGGGGAAGAATTGAAAGAGAACCCTGAACAAAAGAGTAACCTAAAAGAATTTAATCCAGAATTTGAATTATATAGAGAGAATCTGATACAAAATTTGGGAGATCGTGAAGTATCTTATAAAGATCAATTTCTTATAAAATTTAAGAATGATATTAATATGAAAATTGAGAAAATTACTAGAATAATATTGGTTCTAGAAAGAAATATGAGGAACAATGATATGAATCAATCTGAAAAGGAAGAGCTGAAAGAAAAATTTTAATTCAAGAACTTTGAAGGAATCCCTATATCTGGAAAGGATTAGGTGATTGATCAAGGATTACTTAAATGGAAATTTGATCCAGGAAGAATCATTTGTCGGGTTAATGACTTTAAACAAAGCGTTTTATGGGAGGCAACCCACAGTTATCGGTGTGGTTTGATTTAATGTGCTTGAGAGTTATGATTGTTTGGGTTGTATTGTGCTTGTTTTAGTGTGAATTGTTTAGTTTGATTGATGATTGATAGATGTTTGGATTGTTAGTGGTTTGATTATATCTTTTTATATTATAAGGGAGGTGATTTATTAACTTCTTATTATGGTTAAACTTGCATGTTCCCTTGTGGTAGTTGGATTGAAGAGTCCTCTACGACTTGGGTTTCACCCGGACTTGAGTTTTACAAGAGATAATATGAATTTTAACAGTGACAGTTTCATCTCAATTTTATTACTTTTTTTCTCTGACTTTGTTTTCATTTGATAGGAATAGCTAACCTATTTGAAGAGTAACATGTGGATGCTTTTACACTATCCTTATAACTGTTAGAGGTGCTTAATTATGGGATATGGTGGCACCTGAGGTTGATGTTCATGACCCAACATATCAAGGATAGTCTTATCTTTAGGATTAGAATCTATAAAATTATTTATAAGTACCAAATATATTTGTGTAGTGATTCCGTTAGAAATTGGAAGTAAGTAAGTGAGATGCAATGAGTTAAATGAAGAATTGACCTCATTTATCAAGTGTGTTTATGTTTGTGTTACAATAATATAAAGATTTGAAGAGAAAGCATGCTTTAGTTTAGACTTACTTTCTATTGCATATTGTTTTGTCCTAATGAATACTTGTAGATGTTTGTGGAAGATAGAATTTATGAACTGTTTTTCTTTGTGCTTATATTTTCTATATTGAATGCTTTACAGGTTAAAAATTAAGATTGATGGTATGAAGAAAAATAAATTTTAAAGTTAGCATACTTCCTTTTAGTTTAATATTATTGCAAACATGTTTTAGGCTAGATTTATTTTCTCTTGCAATCATTTTATCCTGATTATGCACGTATATGAATTTGATAGGATGTTGTAGTTGTTAGTCAATTCAACTTTCTAATTTTCCTACTACATTTTATGGAATTAAATGTAAAATATTTAAAAATGCAAATTTGGGGGAAAAGAAAATTTTAATTTAAAAATAACTAAACTAAATTTTATTTGTCCTTAATGAACTGTATTTTTAAAATTAATTTAACATGCCCTTGGATATTAGAGTTTAACTTTAAATGACTATATTTATGTTTGCAAATATTATGGTAAATTTAGGTAAAAATTTTTAATAACGAATGTCAATTCTAAAGTTAAAGATATTTTGTATGAAATGATAAGACTATGTTTTTCTTTTTGAAGTAAAGGAAATTATATTTTTGAAGTATTAAGAATTTTAGAGTTTCATGTAAGAAGAAAAGAATGAGACTTTATGAAAAATCATAAACTAATGTGAATTTATAAATTTAAGAAAGGTAAGGAGTTTTGACTTTAAGAAGAGGATAGTGAAGTTCAAAATTATTAAAAGTTATCCAGATATAGTAATCCTCACTTGAAAAAAAAGAAGAGATTCAAAAGATCCTAAAAGAAAAAAAAAAGGTGAAAAAAACAAAAAAAAAGAAAAGAAAAGAAAAATGAGTGAGGAGAAACTTGAGGAGACGCCTAATAAAAAATTGACTTCACTTGAATCAACTTAAGAAAAAAAGGCTTTATTACATGTTATAAACTTGTATTTGAGTATTAGTAGCATTACTAGTAAAGTTTTCATGAAGTTCTTTTTCATATGAATGATCTAAGTATCTTTGATATGACAAATTATAATTCTTCTTGAAATGAATAGAGATTCAGAATCTTAAATTTGATTACTAAGTACTCTTTAACTTAGAGTTTGAATCTAAGTTATTAACGAGTTTTCTTAAATTTTACTATTGTATTTATTAAACTAAAGTATAGAAATTTATTAGTTAATATCTATCCTAAGTCATATTTTTATTAGTAAAATTGTTACTTGAGGACAAGTAACGTTTGAGTTTGGGGGAGCTGACACGCTTAAAAATTATCTACTTTTTCATATATATTGTATGCTCAATTTTAATGATTTTTAATGATATTACACTTTAAAAGAAGATATTTTGCATATTTTTTATTTTAGGTACAAGAAATGGAATTTTGGAGAAAATGAAGCAAAAATGGTACAATTTGGAGTAAAAACGAGCAAGAAAGAAACTTCTGACTTGACACATTTCAATATGTCTTTCTATGCTTAATTTAATTTACATTTCTCACATGTTTTTGAATGAAATTACACTTTAAAGAAAGGTTGTTTTCATGCTTATTTTGTAGGTATATATGTTAGGAGTGAAACACAACTAAAACGGGGCGAAACGGAGCAAAATAGTGGAACTGTTGCAGGGTGGCACGTTATGCCCTAAACATGCACATGATTCACCGAAATCCATATAACTGGCGCATGATGCGTCAGAGATGACTTTTTGCGGATTAAGGTGGTTCAAGACAAGTTTTTGTGTGAATTTTCAAAGGGACACTTGTTTTAAACACCTCTTGAAGTGATTTAATGCATATAGACACTTTAGAAGGTTTTTTTATGAAGGGATATGTCTCTTGGATCAATGGAAATGTCTTTTGAATTCAAAAGAGTTGACTTTTGGATACAAATTTGGAGGGAATTTGAATTTATTTTGGAGGGAGGTAGTCTTTTATAAAAGAGAGGGAAGTCAAGGGCTTGAAGAAGAGTTGTGCGGGTTTGAGTTTTGTGTGTGTGTGTGTGGCATGAGAGTGAGAGGAAGGGCTTGGATATTTTCTTCAAGGATTGTAAGAGGAGAGGGAAGGTGACAAATTTCTTCTTCATTACATTTCTAGGTGAGAATTGAGAGTACTTGTAAAGAGGAAAAGTGCTTGAAGCTAACTTATAGGGATTTACTTGAGAATGATTGTGAGATAAGTTATGTTCTTTTCTTTCTTTATTTTGTAAACTTGTTTTTATTCATGTTTTGTTGTATTCTTCTTATGAACTCTGAGTAGTCTTCTTTATCCTTCTCCCTACTTTGAGATATGATTTTGTGAAGAATTGATTTTGTTTTATACAATTTTAAATGTCAATAATTTGTGAAGATTCGAACTCTGATATTCATTTAATTTTTTATTTGATCAATTGAAATGTTAAAATGTGTTAAGAAACATATGTTTCGAAAGAGCTATGATTTCTACAACATGGGTAGAATCACATTTGATTTCATGGGAGAGTATGTCATCCATGGAATTGAGTGCAAATAAATTGGAAAATATATTTTGTTGGGTGCAAAACTGGAGATTTTAAGGTGACAAATTAAAATCTCCAATTTGGTTCAGTTGATTGGAAACTGATGTGAGATTGTTAGCCCTCAGGTGACAGAGTAGTGGGAGCTCTGGAGTGGCAGTCGATATTCTCCCAACCTAAACACGAATTAGTTAATGTTATTTATAGAACTCGGAAGAGGGTAAAGAATATGATTGCTCCAATTTGACACAAAATAATTTATATATATTTTTAAATGATTTTAATTTTTTCACAATCCATATACTCATTGTAAAAGGGAAGGAGACTTTCTTAAATTTTAACTCTTCGTCACAAAACTTTGTTTAGTCTTTGTAAATTTAATTTTTAAAGTTTAGTAAATAGTTTAGTAAACTTAGTTGTTTTAGTTACATTTCTATTAGAATTTATTAAAATCATTTTAATTTGTCTTTCTTACTTTAGGTTTTGTAGTTTGAATATTGTGATTTATGTTATTATCTTAAGAATTTTCATCTTCCAAATTAAGAATTCAATGTAGTAGACTAGAATTAACCTAAAGGATTTTCTACTACGCTTCTCTGTGGGATCTATATTGGGGTTTTTAAAGAAAGCCCTATATTACATGAAGCGATACACACACTTGCATAGAACCACTAGTGTGTGGACTATTTTATATATTTTATATGACATTTATATTTTTCACATTAAATAATTAATATAAATTGGGTCAAGATTTTCACCATATTTTTTAAAACTAAATTACTGTGTAATTGTGGGACGGTTCAAGTTTTTTGGCACTGTACCGGGATTTAAATTGACATAAAATACGCAGAAAAACAACACACACTAGAGATGCATCAGTGAGGGATTTGAAGACGCTATGCTTTTACTGTATTTTTTCCTCATTTTTTTTTCATTCTCTCAACTTCATTTTACACTCTATTTGATGACTCAAAACTATTTTCCAAAGGTCATAGGTTTGGTCGTATCAAACAACCAATCGTCAATGACTCATGTGGAAGCCATGATGTGTCTCGATCCTACCAGATCTGGTGCTATAATGCCACAGTTCGAGTAACTTTCTTTGAACCGCCAAAATTCAGTTTTTTATTCTCTTTTTCTGTATAAAACGACCTAGGACGGGATTAGAAGCATCACTCGACTTTTCTAAGCAATTTGGAGAGATTTGAGAGATTATGGAGAGTAATGACAATGAAACATTTGAAGATGATCCATAAGAACACTCAGACCTATTTCAATGAATTTCTTGCACTGAGTTTAGAACAACCAATGGATTTACTTAGGAAGATTGAAGGTGAGATCCCTCAACTGAATACCAAGTATGAAAACTTGTTCCAACTATTTGAGAATTTAGATTGACAGTTGAAACTCCAATTCAATAATTTGGGAAGTTTTCAAGATTATCAAGTTATCATGTATAGCACCACCAAGTAGATTGATGATAAGATGGCTTCTCATGCTCCTTTCTATCATGCTTATAACTGTAACTACTTGGAGGGTGAACAGGAGGGTGACACCATTGTTCACAACTGGTTCTAAATGATTTCTTTTATAAACATATGTGTTAGTAACTAGTTCTTTTGTGTAGTGTGTTGACTTGTCATTATTAAGTCTTTAATACTTTTGGATTTGGTGTTTTTGTTGTATTGATATGTTACTATGACTTTGTTGTGTTGTTTGTATTAAACATATTATTAATATAAGAAATTCAGTTCAGTGTTGTTGAAAAAAAGAAGGCTTTATGTGTTTGAAATGATGGATTGGATTATTGAATAGTTAGACTTTAGAATGATGTTGAAAAAAAAAACAAAAATGACCATTAAAACTAGAAAATTAGACTTTAAACATCCTAGATTTTATGTTCTCTACATAATATAAAAAATTATAATATTATGGATCGGTTTGAATGGCTCTATAGCGCCATCCTTGGCGCTATAGCATCGAACCAACCTGAGAGTAGTTTACAAAACCTGGACCGCCGGTTTACTCCATTTTTTACCTTGGTACATTTCCTTCCTTCATTATTTCACATTTTTTCTCCCTTAGGGCTTGGATTTGTGCTTGATTGGCTTAAGGTTAGGACTTCAAAATCTAGATTTCATCACCTTTGGGTAAGATCTTCATCTCAACTTTTGAAATTTTAATTTCACCGTGGATTTCTACCGCTTTATGGGTTTGGCCGAAAATCTTAAAATTTGTTTGAAATGGTGAGAAATCTATGGGTGAATGATTATTTAGTTTAAAATGTGTTAGTTGGAGCCTAAAAATAGTATATTTGAGATTTATTGATATTTTTATTGGAATTTTCTAGATTTATCGTGGCTCTTAAAATGAAAAGAGGAAAAGGAAAGGGAGTATTTGATTCTGATAAATCTGTCAGTATGAAACCACAGAACATATACAGTGATCTGTAATCTAAGAAATTGATTGTAAAACAAAGTTTTCTTTGTCCTGGTGAAACGATTGAATATGTGATTGTAGAGCCATAGTGGGAGAACTTTTTTTATATCACTCTCGTCGCTGTGATTTATGTTGTTCGAGATTTTTATGCGAATTTGCTAGATGAATCTGATGATTTAGTTTATGTGAGGGGGCAATATGTGGATATTAGTTCTATTCGGATCAATCATATTTACAAGCTAAATAGTCTCCCTACTTGTTTTTATTCTAAGTTCCATCTTACTGACGATGAACTGGACGAGATTATGGGATTTTAACTGATGATAATGGATTTTAGAAGATTAAGAATGAATGTTAGGTGAAATTTTCTTTCTCAAAGCTTAATGTTCATTCTCATGCATGAGACTATTTAATTTATGGTCGATTGCTTCCTACTAATCACTTTAGTGATGTAACCGGAGAAAGAACTACATTAAATTATTGAATACAAATGAATAAACCAATTGACATCGGCTCTTTGATTTATAAGAACATGTTTATTTCCTCAAGAGGAAGAACTACTAGAGGTATGGGTGGTTATCCCGCTCTTATTACTACCATGTGTGTTGAATCAGGAGTGAAATATGAGACTTCGGAAGAAGTTTTACCATCTCATAAACTTATTGAGAAAACAAATTTAAAGATGTATGGAAAGCATGATGGAGTATGATCTAGAAGTAAATGCTCAGATATTCCTTCCACTTCAGCTTCAACTTCAACTTTTGGACCTTCTACTTATGGCTCTACTTCACTTGATATTGTAATGGAGCAGTTATTTATCCAACAGATTCAACAGAAAAGCTTAGAAGCTCATCTTTATTATAATGACGAGTGAATGTAGAGGAGAGTTGATTTTGATATTGCTTATCATAAGGCACTGGAGAAATTCTTAAGGGGTGACCATACTGGAGTGTTTCCTACTTGCCCCAAATTTACACCTTATATTCCCGATGATATGGAGGAGGATTTAGATTCTGGTGATGATGATGAAGATAATGATGAAGGTGAAGATGATGAGTAGTTTTGTTTGTTAATTTTTATGTATTCTGTTTTTTTGTTTAGATTTCATGTGGTTAGTTGGTTGTTGTTTGCTTGTGAGAGTTTTTATGTTTAATGTTTGGGTTTACAATTGTATCAAACATTTAAATTTATGTTTATTGCATTATATTATTATATTGTTTTTACTGTTTACCATTTGCTTCAGTTTAAATGCTAAAATAGTCTTTTATTTTTGTTAGACTTGTTAATCTCACTTGTTTTTAATACTGGTACCTGTACTATTCTCTTATTTTAGACTTTATGAATTTTCTTTCTCGCTGAACTATCTTGTTTGAAATTAATTAAATATTTAAGTTTAGGGGGAAGGAAAAATATCTTTTTTAGAACTAAACTCTATTTGTCCTTAGAGAACTAGATTTTGAAAAAAAAAAATTAATTGAACATAACCTGTGATATGTTAGATTAACATTAAATAGCTATATTTTAAATTTTATAAATGTTATAGAAAACTTAAGTTAAAATTTTTTAATAATAAATGTTAGTTCTAGAGTTAAGATGTTTAATATAAGAGTATAAGATTATGTTTTTACTATTTAAAGTAAAGAAAATTATATTTTTGGAATTATTAAGTAACTTAGATTTTTACTTTAAAAATAATGAATTGTGACTTTATGAAATATTTTTTTCAAAGGTAATTCAATTTTGTCAAAATAAGGAAATGTGAAAAGTTTTTAACTTTAAGAAGAAGATAATTGAGTTCAAAATCATTAAAGACTATAAGATATAACAATCCTCACAAGATATGAAAACAAAAAGATCTTAAAGTAAAAAAGAAAAGAAAAATCAAAAGAAAAAAAAGGAGCAAAAATAAAAAAATATGTGAGGAGAAACTTGAGAAGATGCCTAATAAAAAATTGGCTCCACTTGAATCATCTTAAATAAAGAAATTCATCCTTACCACTAAAGTCCCCATGAAGTTCTTTTTACTCTAATACTTCTAAGCATTCAAAATATGACAAAATTGTAATTATTCTTGAAATAAATAGAAAATTACGACTTTTAGGCTTGACTACTAAATATTCTTATATTTTAGTTTTAACCTGAGTTATTAATTTTTTTTCTAAAGTTTCACTATCACATTTATAAAACAAAAACTATAAAAATCTCTAAGTTAAACTCACTTCCACAAGTTATAATTTTTACATAGTACAAAGGAGTTACTTGAGAACAAATAACATTTAAATTTGGGGGAAAGATCCACCTTAAAATTACTTATTTTTAGTGCATATTTTATGATTGTTTTATGTATATTTTTAGAGATATTACACTTTAAAGGAAGATATTTTGTATGTTTTTTGGTTTCAGGTGCATAGAATGAACATTTAGAGAAAATAAGGGAAAAATAAGCAAACATGATGCATTTTATATGGCGCTCTAGCTTTGCTCTCTAGCGTTATAGCGCCACAGACAGACTTAATGAGCGTTATAGCACCCAAATTGACGCTATAGCACCGGTAACTACCCTTTAGAAGATTCAATAAATTTGACCAAATTTTGAAGGGGTGTTTGAAGCAGCCCTTTATTATTTTCAGAGATCAATTAATAGGGACGAAAGTGGGATGAAAGAGAAGAATTTTTGGTAGCATTTGAAGGTTTTAAGAAGTTCTACTTTTGTGTTTAAGTGTGTTTTGTGTTTGTAAGAGTAAGAGTTTGGAGAAATCCTTAAGGAGACTCCAAAATTTATGTTGGGGAGAAGACATAAGATATTTTGCATTTGTGTTTAAGTTATTATTATTTTATTTCTAAGACTTAGATTTCAATACAAGTTATGTGTTTTTATTTATTCTCCATGAATTCTAAGTAGTTCGCTCTCTTTCTTCTTGTATTTAAGAATTAATCTTGTGGGATGAGAATGATTTAAGAATTTCTTTTCACTTTAAAAAATTGTCATGACATTTTCACTGATTCTTCATTGAATTTACAAATTGGCCACTTATGAGGTTAAAATCCATTGAGAAACATAAAGACCCAGAAGGGCTATGATTTAACCTAACTAGTGAGTGTCACACTTCATTCTGGGTAGAGCCTCTTCAAAAAGTCGTTTAAATTCAATGAATCATCAAATAACTAATTCTCGCGCTTAAGCGAGGAGTACCCGACGCATAGGCACGACTTTCTTTGAATAACTGACGCTTATGGCCAATACTATGGCGACTAAGACGCCTCAGTTCATTTTTGTTCCAAATTTGACCATTTTTATTCTTTTTAGCAGTTTTCATCAATTTGATTGCACCTGAAAGAAAAACATATAAATACCTTTCATTAAAGCGCAATATCTCAAAAATAGGTATAAAAATGTGCATAAAAATATTATATATTTTAGGCGTACTAGTAATCTGGATGTGAGAGGCCAAAATCTACTCAACACCACTATACAAGTTGGAAAAAAAATTTTAAATTAGCCAATGTTCTTTACTAGCATCAGGAGGGGGTAAAAAATATGAATGTTTCTATTTGTAACAATACATAATCTTATTTTCAGTCATTCAAACCCTACAAAAATTAATATTTCTTTGTAAGGGGAAATATATTTTCATAATATTCAAACTCATTAAATTTACTTTGTTTAATCGTTAATCTTAGTCGTTTATTTATGTTTTAATTTAGTCTTATCCATTGCAATCATATCAACATTGCTCTACTTTTATTTTATCAGCAATTTAGATATAAATTTGCAAGTCTAATTTAAAAAATTCAACTTTTCTAGTGGGATCGATACTGGGGCTTTTAAATAAAATCCCATACTTCTTGAAAAGATATGTATACCTGCGTAGTACCTTGAGTGTGTATTTTTATTATTTATTTTCTATATCATTTCATTTATTCACACAAACCGCCAAATATAAATTGGGACAAAATTTTGACAATATTTTGAAGATTAAAAGTATACATAACTACGGGTCAGGCAATTCTCCCGACGTGAATTGAGGATTGACGACCTACGTAATGCATCCAACTAGCTAATATCGATGGAACAGATCAAGTCTCGCCAACTAACTTTAGAATCCAGTCAGACACCCCCATAAATGACCCCGTCCAGAAGACCAACCGACATTACTGATTAATTCACCTCTTTGACCCTAGTCGCCTAATCAAAGGACGACATAACTCTGGGCCCACATCTAAATAATTCACAGAACATCTCGTATAACTCTTCTTAAAGCAGGGTTATAAAAGTAATTTTTCTTTTTTATTTTCCCTCTCATATAAATAAATGAGTATTTTCATGTAATCAAACTTTTCGGCCTCTACCTTCTCCCATGTATCTTTAAATAAGAAGAGACTTTAGACTCTTCACCTCTCCACATAAAAAATAAATGATTATATAAAAAAGGTCGCATGAGCTCAATAATTGCCAATTTTACCCCTCTAAGTCGTTGTGCTCTCCTCTTTAACCTCCCGCTCCCACTCTCTCTCATTTTCTCTTTGAACCCCCCGCCCTCACTCTTTCTCATTTTCTCTTTGATCAAACCCTCAAATTACTTGGGTGTGCCTCCCACATAAAATTAGATTCAAAACAATTAAAGTGAGATGTATGTGAATATAAGAGGTTATATGTTATTGGGAGTATTTTGGTGGCCCAAATAAAAAAAAAAATATAACATCTAAATACCATTTATTATAAATAAATAAATATTTAAAGAGCTAAGTTCCAAGCTATCAACTTGGGTCCGACGGCCTTACGGGTTTCCTTAAGCGGGCAGCGAGAGAGAATTGCCGAGGTGTGTGAAACGATTCGCCGTAAAGAGGCGGCGTGAGACTGAGGCAACGATCGAGAGATCGAGAGAGGGACAGCTGCAAGTGAGAAAGCGAGAATAGATCGTTGGAGAAGAAAAGCAAGGAACTGGCTTCTTCTTGTTTTGCAAGTCAAGGTAAAACCTTAACTTTAGATTCTTCATTTTATAATTATGAAAGAGCTGTGCATTTGATGAATATAATTAATTTAAGATGCGCACTTAGTTAAATTATATATTGAGGTTTTTATTGACATAGAATTGTAGGAAATGCTTGGAGTGTGTTGTGAGTTTATGATCACGTGATACAGTCTAAATTATAACTAAACGGCAATAGATGAAGGCATCATTGGAAGGTAAGGATAGCCATATTATGAATAACTAATAGCTCCATAGTTGGGATTAACTTAAGAGTTTATTTTGCTTTAATAAATGCTTAAATATGAAATACCTCCTATTACATTTATTTTAAGTTTTTCACATGTTTTTAATATTGTGCTTTATGGCACAGAATGTTGGCCTTTAAAAAATAATCATTTAACTAAATTAAGTGTTGCTGAGACGAGAATGCTTAGTTGGATGAGTGAATTGACACATAGGGCCTGTTTGGGGCAGCTTATAACAACAAGCGTCGTTTTTAAAACGCCGCTGTCATGTTTGATTCGTGTGTTCGGGCTGCATTTTGCGAAACAACATATTTTATTTCTTAAGAAACACAGCCGCGGGATCAACCCTACGACTCGCGTTTGCAATCGTTTTACCCTGCTGCCCTCAACCCCGCAAATAAGACCACGCTTTTCCAAATAACACTGCCAATACTACCGCCAAATAACACCGTTTCCGCGATACTATTGTAATAACACCACGCTTTTCCCCAAGAACACCGCGCCGATACTACCGTATTTTCGCCAATACTACATTGTTTTTGCCAATACTACTGTTGATACTACCGTATTATAATTATTTTATATTTATTATATATGTTATAAATTATATACTCATTATTATATTAATATTATACTATATTATATGTTAATAATATACATTAATAAAGTATTTTATAAATATATTTACCTTAAATTATCTATTATATAAATTATATATGATAGTATAATAATAAAGTTATATTGTAATAATATCTATGCATATTTATAAAAAAAATTTATTATGTTGTATATTATAAATATGTTGGCTATTAACTTATATATAATGTACATCATATATAATCATATAAAATCATCGATAAATAATATACAATTTTATAAAATTCTTATATATTATATTAAATGGATATTAACTTATTTAATATATAATTTATATTTATAAATAAATATTATTATATAATATTTATTTAAGAAAAAAATTATTTAATATAATGTATATAACATATATAATTTGACTACTTATAATAGTATTACTTATAAATATATTTGTANAGATAAATAATATACAACTTTCTAAAATACTTATATATTATCTTAAATGGATATTAACTTATTTAATATATAATTTATATATTAAATAAATATTATTATATAATATTTATTTAAGAAAAATTTTATTTAATATAATGTATATAACATATATAATTTGACTACTTATAATAGTATTACTTATAAATATATTTGTAAATAAATTTATAATAGTTATATATTTAAATTATTATTATGTTTAAACTTATTAAATATAAATATTAAATTATATAATTGTATATGGGTTGGATGATATCCCTGGAGGATGATGTAGCTCGTGACATACGCCGTCTGGATTTAAAAATTAATATAATCATATTTTTAATTGTAGTTTTAATAGTTTTTTTATTCTTCTTAGTATACTTGATACTCACTATTAAGTGAGGTGTGTATCTTATTTTTCTAATATTCTGAAGTAATTTTTTGTTTCTTAAGTATCAAATATATTGTTATAACAGTTCTGTTGTAAATAACATTACTGCAAAGGAGCAAAATGACAATTTATTTAGAAACAACTGCAAATCAAGTGTTTTTCAAACACACAAACCAAACAGACAGCCAGTTTATCCGAATCAGCTGCTGATCAACAACTTATCTGAATCAGCTGCTGATCAACAGATTATTAATAATTGACAGCTGCCCCAAACAAACTCTTAAAGACAAAGTGCAAAACAAATGTATCTGTGAAAATGTTGGTGTAGCTCCAGTGGCAAAAAAGATAAGAGAGAGTCGTCTTAGATGATTCAATCTCATTAAACGTCAACCAGTTGATGATCCAGTCAGGAGAGTAGATGTTTTATATTTGACATATGTTAAGAAAGATAGAGGTAGACCTAAAAAGATATGAGCATTTTGTATAAAAAATGATCGTAATTTACTAGAATTAAATTAAATGACAATATGACATTCAATAGGACACAATGGAAAAAAAAGATTCATGTAGCCAACCCCACTTAGTGGGATAAAGTCTTCTTGCTGCTGTTGTTGTTGTTCTATATGATCTTTGTATTGAAGACAACATATTTTTATTGGTGGGTGATTAACTTGCTTAAAATCTAGCATACATATGTATTTGACTTGAGATTGACATACAAGATGCTAAAATTTGATTGATTGTTATGGATTTTTTCTAATCCTTTCAAGTGTAATAATATCTAGTATGGATTACATGGTTTGCATGCATGCACCTACTTGGATTAGAATTGGGGCGATAAGCTCTAAGCCTCTAACCATTCTTTATGTTAAATTATTTTTCATTAATTAAAATAACTTCTTAAGTACAAGTTTTTAATATTGTTTTAATATTATTTTAATATTTCAAACTTAATTGGACATAAGCTTAAATTATCATTTAACACTAAAAGAAATGTTTTATTATTTTATTGGTTTTATCTTTTAAGTTTTCTTATTTGTTATAGTGGTTCTATCTACGTTTTCTTGCAGTAAATGAAGAACATTTGCCATCATTTGATAAAGGTTTTGATTACATTGAGTATAAATAGATCTGTATCTCATATTACGTATGCTAACCATATTGGATTAATTAAGAAGTTAACATCTGAATTATCAATGTTTAGAGACTTTCATAGTGAGTCTTTCTGTGAGTGGATGAGTTTATTTATAAAGAAATATGGGGAAATAACTAGTATGGTATAAGATAAGCTAAACTATTTAGTGCTTATCATGTGTGTTGAATAATTGGTTTGTAAGGTGGATCCCATGGTGTGATTAGGGGTGTAAACAAGCCGAGTTTGCGCGAACCCAGATTTGGCTCGTGTTCGACTAGTTAAAAAATACCTCTGTTCGTGTTCGACTCGTTTGCTTAGCGAGCCGAACATGAGTTGTTTGTGAATAATGAGTCATTTTGACAGGTCTAGTTATGCAGCCGTAAGATGCTAAGGGTAGGGACAAGATTTAAATCTTATTATTTATATTAAAATATTCATTTAAATAGAATTTAATATATATATATATATTATTTTTAAATCAATAATTTTAATTGATTACAAATCTTTGTAGCCTTGTGGCCAATTAAATTATTTATGAATACTACTCATCAATTATATATATTCATAAATAATTTAATTGGCCACAAGGCCACAAAGATAATTTATTGTTTTGAGCCAAAACGAATAAATAATTTTTTATTCGTGTTCGGCTCATTTATATAAGGAGCGCAAAAAAAATATTTGTATTTGGTTCGTTTGCTTAGCGAACAAATCGAACATGAACTATTCGCAAGCCCTAGTTGTGATATTGAAATCTGAGAATTTATAAGCAAGTTCTCTGAAATCAGTTGAAATATCAGAACCGATTTTAATACATTTACCGTGTTTTTGTTTGCAACACATGTTTGAATTATGACTTCTTGCATGATCATGAATACAAGGACATAAATTTCTATTGATGTGAATTCTAGTTATCTTTATTGTGATGATGCTTGCTTAATTGTAAATTATTTATTGAGAATGGACGATTAAATACACATGAACTCCATTGTTTAAATTTTCTTAGAATTATATATATATTGTTCCATTAACATGGGTATGATGATTTTAATAGGCATGCCTTGACATTTTGATTATTTATGGGATCAGATGTTTATTATNAAACATGAACTATTCGCAAGCCCTAGTTGTGATATTGAAATCCGAGAATTTATAAGCAAGTTCTCTGAAATTAGTTGAAATATCAGAACCGATTTTAATACATTTACCGTGTTTTTGTTTGCAACACATGTTTGAATTATGACTTCTTGCATGATCATGAATACAAGGACATAAATTTCTATTGATGTGAATTCTAGTTATCTTTATTGTGATGATGCTTGCTTAATTGTAAATTATTTATTGAGAATGGACAATTAAATACACATGAACTCCATTGTTTAAATTTTCTTAGAATTATATATATATTGTTCCAATAACATGGGTATGATGATTTTAATAGGCATGCCTTGACATTTTGATTATTTATGGGATCAGATNTCCCCGTAGGGATCTAAGCCGGGTTAGAGAGGTCTTACGATTGACAACGCAGCTGTCTACAAACGCGCCACTTAAGGGCGCACGCGCGCACGCGCGCACGCACACACACACACATATTTGTTTGCATATTCTTCACCTATTTACCAGCAACGTTTTCCTTCTCCATGGCATAAGATCATTTTTTTAATATTGGTCCTCAAAATTTTCATGCTAGAAAATTTAAGAAAATTTTAAAATATAGATAAATAAAATTGTTCATTATGAAAATAAANGCCTTGTGGTCTATTAAATTATTTATGAATACTACTCACCAATTATATATATTCATAAATAATTTAATTGACCACAAGGCTACAAAAATAATATATTGTTTTGAGCCAAAACAAATAAACAATTTTTTATTCGTGTTCGGCTCATTTATATAAGGAGTACAAAAAAATTATTTGTATTCAGTTCGTTTGCTTAGCGAACAAATCGAACATGAACTGTTCGCAAGCCCTAGTTGTGATATTGAAATCTGAGAATTTATAAGCAAATTCTCTGAAATCAGTTGAAATAGCAGAACCAATTTTAATACATTTACTGTGTTTTTGTTTGCAACACATGTTTGAATTATGTCTTCTTGCATGATCATGAATACAAGGACATAAATTTCTATTGATGTGAATTCTAGTTATCTTTATTATGATGATGCTTGCTTAATTGTAAATTATTTATTGAGAATGGACATGTAAATACACATGAACTCCATGTTTATATTTTCTTAGAATCATATATCTTTTGTTCCAATAACATGGGTATGATGATTTTAATAGGCATGCCTTGACATTTTGATTATTTATGGGATCAGATGTTTATTATGTGATGATTGATATTTGATACATGAATTTTGAAAGGTTAGATAAAAGAATATTTTGTTATTATGAGTACCTATGAAATCCTCCCAATATAAAATGCCCAGGTTAAGAGACCCACATTCGGTATTATCTTCTTAAGTGATAATCAATATGAATGATTTATGACCGTGAAATTTAGAATAAGTAGTAGCACTTTCATCATCACAAATTTCATCAAGTATCATTATAGTATTTAGCATTTATTAAGTTATGTAGTTTAATTTTTTTGCTAAGAAGGAAAATGAGCTACACAGATCTAGTCATAGGTCCGTTTTCTTGCTAAGATCACCACAACAGTGGGAAGGGGAGTAGGAAGCCTCCCTGTTGAGAGTTCAGGGGCTATGCCCATGAAAAGTGTCTAATATTTTTGGTGGTTTCAGCAAGGTTGCTTTCAAAATTTATTTTCTTTTTAACTAGATTTTATATTCTCTTTTTAAAGAGTGGTGGCACTGTCTTGTATATCTCTGAGAAATTATTATTGTAGTTAAACACAATAAATCATTGTAAGATATACAACTGAACACGATGGCATAGCCATCATTGGGTGAACTTGTGTTGATTTTTTATGTGTTTTTGTGAGTTATTATATATATATATATATATATATATATATATATATATATATATATATATATATATATATATATANGTTGGAAGGTATCTTTGTTTGGACCTTCTACACAAGTGTTGTGCACTGCAATTCCAACTTATTAGGCTTATGCGTGGAGAACAAAGTTCTCTCGCGCCACCTATTAACATTTTTTGGTTCAACTAATACCTGCACTGCTACCGAATAATCCTGAGAAACTGATCATATATATTTTAATGAAATCAGAGGCCTCTAGCATATTGAACTGTGGTATCACTGTTATTAGTTTTTTTTTTTTTAAATTCAATAACGATTTACTGTAGGTAGGCACACCCTTTTCATAGTTTTCATAACTGCATCCCAACTTGATCACTTCATTTAGAGGCGTTGACATTTCTCCTTCACATTCCCTTCATATTAAAAAAAAAATTAAAAAAACCAGCTCTAAGCTCAGGCGGTGGGATGTTTTGGCCGACTCCACTTAGTAGGATAAAGGTTTGTTGTTGTTGTTGTATTCCCATCAATTAAGCAATAACATCATATATGCCACGTCAATACCCAGGAAAGAACTTTTTTGTAGCACACAATTCTTATGTATTTACTTATCTCACACCTAAACTCTCATATTTACATGACTAACAGTCAAATCTTTAATATCACCTAAAAAATATCTCTATTATCACTTTTTAAAGGTGGAATACACCTTTTCATGCATAGTTTTAAGGCATCAAAGTACTATGTAGGTAAATATATATTTTTAGGTATGAGATATGTAAATTTGTAAGAATAGTGTGCTACATATGTAAATTTCCCTTTTTTTATTTCACATGCCTGCTGAAGAGCAGTGGTAGTGGCTGCTCATTGCTCACTTTCTCCTTCAGGCTTTGCTTGGTTATGCTTTTTTTCTATTTAACTTTTCAGAAAATAGTTTAAGTTAATATGTAAAATATACTTGAATATCACCGTTTTGCACCATCCAATATATAGCAACCCTCTTGCACTTGTTGTTAGCATATGGATTCCATGGTGCTATTGGATACCACAACAACAACAACAAAACCTTTATCCCAGTAAGTGGGATCGGCTACATAAATCCTTTTTCTCCATTGCTTCCTTTTTAGTGTCATATTTTCATTTAGTTCTAATAAATTAAGATCATTTTTTATACAATGTGCCCAAGTCATATNATTGGAAGGTATCTTTGTTTGTACCTTCGACACAAGTGTTGTGCACTGCAATTCCAACTTATTAGGTTTATGTGTGGAGAACAGAGTTCTCTCGCGCCATCTATTGACATTTTTTGGTTCAACTAATACTTTGGATGGCACTGCTACCGAATAATCTTGAGAAACTGATCATATATATTTTAATGAAATCATAGGCCTCTAGCATATTGAACTGTGGTATCACTGTTATTAGTTTTTTTTTTTAAAATTCAATAACGATTTACTGTAGTTAGGCACACACTTTTCATAGTTTTCGTAACTGCATCCCAACTTGATCACTTCATTTAGAGGCGTTGACATTTCTCCTTCATATTCCCTTCATATTAAAAAAAAAAATAAAAAAAACCAGCTCTGAGCTCAGGCGGTGGGATGTTTTGGCCGACTCCACTTAATAGGATAAATGTTTGTTGTTGTTGTCGTATTCCTATCAATTAAGTAATAACATCATATATGCCACGTCAATACCCAGGAAAGAACTTTTTTGTAGCACACAATTCTTATGTATTTACTTATCTCACACCTAAACTCTCATATTTACATGAATAACACTCAAATCTTCAATATCACCTAAAAAAATAGCACTATTATCACTTTTTAAAGGTGGAATACACCTTTTCATGCATAGTTTTAAGGCATCAAAGTGCTATGTAGGTAAATATATATTTTTAGGTATGAGATATGTAAATTTGTAAGAATAGTGTGCTACATATGTAAATTTCCCTTTTTTTATTTCACATGCCTGCTGAAGAGCAGTGGTAGTGGCTGCTCATTGCTCACTTTCTCCTTCAGGCTTTGCTTGGTTATACTTTTTTTCTATTTAACTTTTCAGAAAATAGTTTCAGTTAATATGTAAAATATACTTGAATATCACCGTTTTGCACCATCCAATATATAACAACCCTCTTGCACTTGTTGTTAGCATATGGATTCCATGGTGCTATTGGATACCACAACAACAACAAAACCTTTATCCCAGTAAGTGGGATCGGCTACATGAATCCTTTTTCTCCATTGCTTTCTATTTAGTGTCATATTTTCATTTAATTCTAATAAATTAAGATCATTTTTTATACAATGTGCCTAAGTCATCCTAGGTCTACCTCTGCCTTTCTTAACATAAGTCGAATCTAAAACATCTACTCTTCTAATCGGATCATCAGATGGTTGATGTTTAATGTGACCAAACCATCTAAGGCAACTCTCTAATTTTGTCCGTCACTGGAGTTGCACCAACCCTACCATAGATATATTCATTTCACGTTTTGTCTCTAAGTGTAAAGCCACTCATCAGCTTAATCAATCTCATCTCGACAACACTTAACTTAGTTTTATGCTTCTCTTTTAGGCCAACATTCAATGCTATAGAGCATTGCAGGTTTCACCACCATCTTATAAAATTTTCCTTTCAGTCTAAGCGGTGCTTTTCTATCACACAATAGACCCAAAGCATTCCTCCACTTTAACCAACCAACTTGAATTCTACTAATAACATCCCCATCAATATCACCATCACTTTGAACAATAGACTCAAGAAATCTCAAGAGTTCACACCTAAATAATTTGATCACCCATAGTTACATCTCTATCACTAGAGCTACTCCTACTAAAATTACATTTCATTTATTCAGTTTTAGTTCTACTAAAATTAAGGCCTTTAGACTCCAAAGTAGACCTCCATAATTCAAGTTTTTCTTGAGCTTTTTCTCTCTTCTTATCCACGAGAAGGATATCATCAACAAAAAGCATACACCAAGGTACATCTCCTATAAGTATCCAGTAAATCCATCCATAACTAAAGCAAAAAGATATGAGATTAAAGCCGATCCTTGATTTAAACTAACAGAAATAGGAAAATATTTGGTCAATCCTCCTTCTGTTCGAACACAAATAACAGTTCTTGTATACATATCTTTAATGACTTCAATATAAGTCATATCAACTTCTTTCTTCTCAAAAACTCTCCAAAAGATATCTATTGAAATTTCATCGCAAGTTTTTTCTAAATCAATAAAAATCATATGCAGATCCTCTTTATTATCTCTGAACTTCTCCATCAAACCTCTCAATAAATGTATAGCTTCCATAGTAGACCCGCTCGACATAAATGCAAATTGATATTGAGAAATCTTTGTAATACGTCTTAACCTATGTTCAATTACCCTCTCCCATAATTTTAAAGTATGACACATCAACTTAATTCCTCTATAATTGACACACTCTCTTGCATCCCCTTTATTCTTAAAAAGGGGACCAAAATATTCTTCCTCCGCTCCTCATGCATCTTTTTAGTTTTTAAGTAAAATTAAAGAGTTTAGTAAGCCGAGAAACTCCTAAATCTCCAAAATATTTCCACACTTCAATTGGGATATCATCAGGTTTTACAAAATTTCCACCCTTGTTTTTTTTTAAAGTCTCCTCAACTTATTTTTTACTAATGAGAAGATAAAAATGAAACATTTTATTATTTTTAACGATATTAAGATCACTAAGGTCGATTGTATTTTCCAAAACTTCATTAAAAAATTTATCAAAATAACGCATCCACCTATTTTGAATATTTTTTTCTAAGAAAAACACTTTTTGATTTTCTTCTTTAATACATTTTATTTGAGTTAAGTCTTCACTTTTCTTTTCTCTTTGTTTGACTAGTTTATGCATATATTTTTCACCCTCCTTAGTATCTAATCTCTTATAAAGATCACTAAAAGCAGAATTTTTAGCGTCATAGATTGTTCTTTTAGACTCTCTGTGGGCCGTTTGATGTTTTTTATAGTTCTCTAAGCTTTTACATTTAAACCAATTTTTATACTAGAATCTAAAGTATTGGCTTTTTGGATACTAAAAATCTAAAATATTGGCTTTTTAATATGTATAGTTCTAGCTGGAATTCTTGATTCTATCTCTTTCTAAAATTTTGATATTGATCTAGATGAACCAAAGAGAATTTTTAATAAATTTTAAGGCCTAGTTTGTGTTTATTTAAAGATAGTGGAAAAAAATTTCAAGAGTAAGGTCATTCAGAATGTCATTCAAACAAAAATAGGTCTATTCCTATAATCTGAGTTTGATAATTTGTGAGGGCTTGAAAGAATGTGAATTCTGTAAATATTGTTTAATATCTGTTTGAAATCTGTCAACTCTATATGCTAATAGAATATGTTAAACAAAAAAATTAGTGCACATGCTCTTAGCTTCAATTTATTTAAAAAAATACCTTAGACAAGTAATGGGTTCAAATTACTTAGGATTAACTTTTGATTATTTATTTGTACTGGCAAATAAGTTACAAAAGTTAAAAGTGTATATGCTGGAATGAAATGAACAAGCTAAATTATATGGTGGTAAAGGTGTCAAAAAGTTAGCTATAAATGGGCCTGCTTAATAAAGAAATTGTATTTTTATGTGTTATATAGTCACTATTAGCCTTATCCCTCCTATTTCAGGTTAACTTTATGTATTGGGTGATATTAAATGACACTACTATAAAATCACCGGATCAATCTATTCCTTGTATCATATAGTAAAATCAAGGCATTGGAATTTATGAGCACTATGGAAAATGTGAATGCATCTATTTTTCTATTTGGTCATAATATCGCTATTGAAGAAGAGGATCTTAAGCAAACTGTGGCTATCGTAGATGTTCTTGTTGGAAAAGCAAGGTGAGTACCTTTTGTTCGAAGAGGTGCTGCAAGCAATCACATGGATTTTCCAGCTGTGTTTAAAGAAAATTAGCGTGTTGAATTATTAAAATGTTTAGGGAGAGCAATGTATAGCAAAATTGATTGGTTTATACCCCGTCTTGCTCAAATAAAAAGCTAAAAAATATACTATTGTGCCATTATATGTCTGTAAAAGGTGTCAAAATGTTAGGATTTAGATGTTTAGACCTTTACATGCAAATTCAAAATCATCCATTCGCTTCGACATTGTCAAAACAAGTGACAATACAAGATTTCAATATTTTGGAAGTTATTTTATCATTATTGAAATGCATCAAAATTTTTGCAATAGGATTTTGATGTCATTTGAAGTGTATTGTAAAATGGTCTGGGCTCAAATATTTGACCTGTTGATGATATATTGCTTGTATTAGATAATTTTATCGGTGAAAATTATCAATAAAAATGAACTTTAAAAGTACTTCTCGATGTTGTTTAATCATCATTGTATGTTTTCACAAGCTTAATGAATGCTAATATCATCATATAAATTGATTAAATTCAATTCACATGTAATCTTTATATTGTAGATCATTTAGAGTAGTATGATCAAAGAGAGGGTGATGCGGGTGTCTCCCGCTATAGGGTCGGAAGCGTACTGCAGATGCTCCAGTTCACGCCAACGGCATAGAGCCAAATCAATAGGCCCATTTTCGATTCATTTTCAATTTTTAGCTAGTTTCGTCCTTTCTTTTCATTCATTTCTAATCATTTCCTATTTATTTGTTGCATTAGGGTATAAATTTTAGTTTTGCTTGTGTTTCTGTCTAGACAACCATCGTCATTTAGGTTTTCTCTTTTGTAGGGTTGTATCCAAGGGCGAGTGGTGCTCAGTTTATATCTCTTCCTGAGATAGTGTTTATCCTTGATTTTTTCTAGCTCCACATCCATTCCTCCACTGTTGCATCTCCGGACCTACTGTAGTCGCCTAGAAACAAACCTCTTTGGTTGTTTTTTTACAATTACAGCCTTCTAACCCTTCCGCCTTTTTCTCACCTCGCTATCACCGCTTCACGTCATACTTTTCTGCTTTAGTTGTCTATAAGCAGCTGTCCTTACTGTTTTACTGCAGTTTCCCCCTTCCCAAACGCTTTCCCGGCATCCCGCTTCGGTGCCATCCCTGTCCCAGCCCTCAACGCCGCACTTCCCTGTCGTAGCCCACAACTTCTTCCCTTAGTTGTTTTACTGCTTTTTCCAGCCGTACACAAGCCTTACAACATCTCATCTACCTTCTAGAGGCCTTGCATACTAAATCTGCCGTCTTCCAACACCCAAACTTTCCCATTCCAGACTAACTCGTCGGCCTCCACCTCCCTTGGGATACACTTTTAGTGTGTTTATATTTTTTTTGTTATTACGATAACGTTCCAATGAATACAGTTACAGCGTTTGTTTGATATGTGTCTTGCTATAACGTAAAATGGGGAAAAATTATTATTCATGTTAAGTTGAATGAACGATATTCAGCAAGCAATTTAAGAACGAAATGGGCAAATGGATGGGTGAAGAGAGATAGGATCAGCATTAAAAGGGAATGAAACCACCATTTTATGTTTTGTATTTTAACTTGTAGTCGATAAAATTTAACTCCAAGCCTTCCGTATGTCAGAATAAATGGAGAAATAAAAGTCATAATAAGTACAAAGTTTCCTTTGTTTTTTTCTGGAATATTTAACAGCGAACTCAGTTATATTAATTCTTCCTGTTTCTGCACAATGTTTAATTTTACCTTTTTTTTTTAATCAGTATTCTATTTTTTATAGCATTTTTTTGTAAGTATAGTTCTATTCCATTTTTTTTAATAATGCAAATATAAGTGTATGAGGTATAAGGGTTATCTGGTAGCGTAATTTTAAGAGGATTCAGGCTGGGTTTAATGTAAATCCAGCTAAATGCTAAAACGGGAAATTAAATCTGGTGCCCCGTTAAATTCAATTTTCTCCCACTTCCATTTGTTTTTGGATGTAAATCTTTATTTATTAAATCTAATTATTTGGCGGATTTAACAGATTTAGTTTGAGAAGAAAGCTATGATTGTAAGAACCTGGAATAAAATGTCAAACACGTCAAACAGATTTAATTCGATTTAACGTCAATTGAAATAAACACTTGTTGACCTCAATTTTCGTGAGGTCTAGTTTTTCTCGTAGGAGTTAGGATCTAGCCTTAGGATTCCTGCGACTATCTTAGAACCTTAGAGGTGGTGCCCGCCTCGTTTTAGTTCGACCTATTTCCTCTGCGACTATCTTAGAACCTTAGAAGTGGTGCCCGCCTCGTTTTAGTTCGACCCGTTTCCGTCTTTTTTTTGTGAGGTCTAGTCTTCCTCTTAGGGTTTAGGATCTAGCCTTAGGGATCTCCCTTTGCTATCTTAGAACCTTAGAAGTGGTCCCGCCTCGTTTTAGTTCGACCTGTTTCCGTCCTATTTTGGAGTTTCGCGTGTGCGAGTATCGACTTCTAATTTTAATTCGACCTAGTTTCCGTCCTCTTTTAGAAGTTTTGCGTGTGCGGTACCAATTTCTAGCTCTTAGAAGGATGAAACCGACACGAGGAAACCCAAAGTGGATTCCTATAGGGCCTTTCCGAGCCTTAGGTTGGCCTTCTGCACAATTCGCACTCCTGCGCGCACCAGCTNCCACCGCTTCACGTCATACTTTTCTTCTTTAGTTGCCTATAAACAGCTGTCCTTACTGTTTTACTGCAGTTTCCCCTTTCCCAAACGCTTTCCCGGCATCCCGCTTCGGTGCCATCCCTGTCCCAGCCCTCAACTTTGCACTTCCCTGTCGTAGCCCACAACTTCTTCCCTTAGTTGTTTTACTGCTTTTTCCAGCCGTACACAAGCCTTACAACATTTCATCTACCTTCTAGAAACCTTGCATGCTAAATCTGCCGTCTTCCAACACCCAAACTTTCCCATTCCAGCCCACCACCCTTGGGATACACATTTAGTGTGTTTATATTTTTTTTGTTTCTACGATAATGTTCCAATGAATACNTAACTCGTCAGCCTCCACCACCCTTGGGATACACATTTAGTGTGTTTATATTTTTTTTGTTTCTACGATAATGTTCCAATGAATACATTTACAGCGTTTGTTTGATATGTGGCTTGCTATAACGTAAAATGGGGAAAAATTATTATTCATGTTAAGTTGAATGAACGAATATTCAGCAAGCAATTTAAGAACGAAATGGGCAAATGGATGGGTGAAGAGAGATAGGATCAGCATTAAAAGGGAATGAAACCACCATTTTATGTTTTGTATTTTAACTTGTAGTTGATAAAATTTAACTCCAAGCCTTCCGTACGTCAGAATAAATGGAGAAATAAAAGTCATAATAAGTCAAAGTTTCCTTTGTTTTTTTCTGGAATATTTAATAGTGAACTCAGTTATATTAATTCTTCCTATTTCTGCACAATGTATAATTTTACCTTTTTTTTTAATCAGTATTCTATTTTTTATAGCTTTTTTTTGTAAGTATAGATCTATTCCATTTTTTTTAATAATGCAAATATAAGTTTATGAGGTATAAGGGTTATCTGGTAGCGTAATTTTAAGAGGATTTAGGCTGGGTTTAATGTAAATCCAGCTAAATGCTACAACGGGAAATTAAATCCGGTGCCCCGTTAAATTCAATTTTCTCCCCCTTCCATTTGTTTTTGGATGTAAATCTTTATTTATTAAATCTAATTATTTGGCGATTTAACAGATTTAGTTTGAGAAGAAAGCTGTGATTGTAAGAACCTGAAATAAAATGTCAAACACGTCAAACAAATTTAATTCGATTTAACCTCAATTGAAATAAACACTATCTTGATATTAACAGTACATGGATTTGATAAATCCAGATTTATCAGATTTACTAAATCATATTAAACAAAAATCCTGAGCGGAGCCAAATACCCCCTTAGCTGTAATTCATGAAAGGATAAACAAAGTGTCAGCGGCTTTTGATCACATGCCTTGGTTGTCTTTCCTTTTCCATAGAAGCTCCAAGCGTTGGGTTAACATTTATGGAGAAAGAACCCGTAGGTAGAAATTTGTTTCTTTTGTCGCATATTTCTCTTGCCTTGCTATATTTTATACTTTCTAAAGTTTTTCTAAACAAAATTGTTGCCATAAGCTTTGTGACCTGCGTAACTTCCTCTGCTTCACTTCCCTGCTGCCCGCTGAACTCCTCATCTAGCAGGAACCAATGCCGTTTGATCTCCAACAGACTCCATCCCACCGTTCAGCTCATAACAACCTTTTTCCTATATGTCTTTATATATTACCTTTTGTATACAACTTTACTTTACTGATTTCAGGGTATATCAAAATATAAGCATTATCTTTTTCAATCATCTTCCTCCTCTCNGCTTTACTTTACTGATTTCAGGGTATATCAAAATATAAGCATTATCTTTTTCAATCATCTTCCTCCTCTCTGAAATACTTCTACAACTTGTACATTTTATTAGAATTTATTATTTTGAATTGGGGGATGCACTAAGTTCGATTGATTTTCTCATAAAATGTTTTGTTTTAGATTTTTCTACTGAGAATAACCACGGCAAAGTTTTTGAGGAATAGAATCCCGTCGGAGTTGCAGGGATGTATTCTGAAACTTCAGTCACGATTGAAGTTTTGTTCTTTGCCAAAGCTCGTGAGATTACTGGCTTAGTTGATTTATCTCTGCAAGTCCCACCTTGTTGCTCGGCTGGAGATTGTTTAAAAATTCTTTTAAACAAGTTTCCAGGGCTGGAGGAGATCCACAACTCCATGGTTTTTTCAGTTAATGAGGAATATGCCGCCGAATCTACCATTTTGAAGAATGGAGATGAGTTAGCAATCATTCCACCCATAAGCGGTGACTAACTGTGTTTCGCAGTTTCATTCAATACTTGTTTTGTATGATAGCTATTTGAGATTCTTCTCTCTTTCACGTTTCATGGAATAAGTATGATGCTATTTCCCAAATAAAATGTTGCTAGATGTGTTCATGCTACTTTAATTATAGAATTTTTGGTCCATTTATAGCTTATTAGTCGAAGAAAAATCTTTTGGAAAACTCAAAACATCTTGTGCTGCATGGTTTCTTGTAAATTTACATGTTTCTCATGCGAAGAAAGAGTTATTTGTTTTTTTAAGCCTTGGGAATTGATTATTCAGCTTCATATAGATCATGCTATAAACTATTGGTTCATCGTTTTTCTGATCTTTTAATTAAAGATCTTCAAAGTGTTTCAAGGCAAGTTATAGCCGCTAGCATTAAAATTTGATGAAGTTTTGTTCTTTCACTTATTTTATGCTGTTTGTTTCAGTAAATCCTGTCTGATATGTTATATAGAATGCAGTTTCTATATGCCCGCACGAAGTTGTAAATTGCATATTTGTATTACAGAATGAGACAATTTTTTTATTTTAGAGAAGCCATCACTAATTGTGCCCAAATTCCGTGCTCATCTGACATGCTTACTTCTACACTGAGTAGCCGAATCAAATGCAATTAAAATGCAAGGGCTTCTTTTTTCTTCTCGTTTTTAGATTGTAACTACTGCAACCACAGCTATGAAATATTATTGTCCAAATTTATCATGTGATGACTTCTATGAAAAAATCATAAATTTATCGATGCACTTACTTTAGATGTATCTATCATAGCATCATTACAACCAAATTTGTCATTTGGCACAGATTTCAAAGTGATTAGCATTGATTTCAGAGCATCTTTTGAGCATGAAACATCTAAAATAAGACAAAAAAATTATCCTAAATTTTGATTTCAACAAACTTATAGTTAAACTGATCTACTCGAAGAACTGACTCAATGACAC
The DNA here is from genome assembly GCA_002079205.1 of Phalaenopsis hybrid cultivar. Taxonomy (NCBI): domain Eukaryota; kingdom Viridiplantae; phylum Streptophyta; class Magnoliopsida; order Asparagales; family Orchidaceae; genus Phalaenopsis; species Phalaenopsis hybrid cultivar. The sequence goes on from JXCR01020141.1 coordinate 86,344, forward strand.
CAAAAATAGTCCAACACGAGTCATAAAAGTTATTTTTCTTCGTTGTTTTCCCTCTCCTATAAATAAAGGGGTCTTTTCATGTAATCAAACTTTTTGGCCTATATCATCTCCCATGTATCTTTACATAAGAAGAGGCTTTAGACTCTTCACTCTCTCCATGTAAAAAAATAAATGATTATATAAAAAGGGTCATATGAGCTCGATAATTACCCATTTTGCCCCAGAGGATCAAATCGATGTGCTCTTCTCTTTAACCCCCTGCTCCCACTCTCTATCAGTTTCTCTTTAATCAAACACTCAAACACTGGGGTGTGCCTCCCACATAAAATCAGATTCAAAACAATTAAAGTGAGTAGTATGTGAATATAAGAGGTTATATGTTTTTGGGAGTATTTTGGTCCAAATATAATTGGCCCAAATAAAAAGAAAACATCTAAATACTATTTATTATAAATAAATAAATAATGAAAGAGCTAAGTTCCAAACTATCAACGTGGATTGAGAGATTGAGATAACGGGTTTCCTTAAGCGGGCTGTGGGAATGACCGAGGTGTGTGAAATGATTCATCGTAAAGGGGTGGCGAGAGACTGAGATAACGATCGAGAGATCGAGAGAGGGACAACTGCAAGTGAGAAAGCGAGAATAGATCGTTGGAGAAGAAAAGCAAGGAACTGGCTTCTTCTTGTTTTGCAAGTCAAGTTGAAACCTTAACTTTAGATTCTTTCATTTATAATTATGAAAGAGCTGTTCATTTGGTGAATATAAATAATTTAAGGTGTGTTGAGGTTTTTATTGAGATAGAATTGTAGGAAATGGTTGGAGTGTGTTGTGAGTTTATGATCATGTGATACTGTCTAAATTATAACCAAATGGGAATAGAAGAAAGCATCATTGGAAGGTAAGGAGAATTTCAATAGCCATGCTATGAATAACTGATCCCTCCATATTTGGGATTAACTTAGAGTTTATTTTTCTTTAATAAATGCTTAAATATGAAATACCTCCTATTACATTTATTTAAGTTTTTCACTTGATTTTTGTATTATGCTTTATGGAACAAAATGTTGGCCTTTAAAAGATAATCATAAAACTAAGTTAAGTGTTGCTGAGCTAGGTGGATGAGTGACTTGACACTTGAAGACAAAATGTAAAATGAATGTATACGTAAAAAGGTTGGTGTAGCTCCAATGGCAGACAAGATAAAAGAGAGTCGTCTTAGATGGTTTGATCACATTAAACGTCAGCCAATTGATGATCTGATTAGGAGAGTAGATGTTTTATATTCGACATATGTTAAGAAAAATTAATATCTTATGTATTCAAAAAAATTAAATGGATTGGAGAAAAGGTTAAGGAGATTGATAACTTAGGTTTTAAACTTTGGTATTCTGGTAAGAGTCGCACTAGAAATGATGTAGGTGTAATCATAGATAAAAGTTTGAAAGATAATATATTGTAAAAATTAATAGAGTTGGGGATAGAATTATAGCCCTTAAGATTATTATTGATACAAAGATTTTTAATATTATAAGTACTTATACTCTTCAAATAGGTTCAGATATAGGGTCTAAAGCTAAATTCTGGAATGACTTAAAAGACTTAATATAAATGATACCTCTTAAAGAAATAATTTTTATTGGAGGAGATTTCAATGGACATGTCGGTAGGGCTGTCAAAACGGCTTGTTGTTCGAGAACAGTTTGTGTTCGGCTCGTTCGCTAAGTTAACGAGCCGAACACAAACAACATGAATAAATATTTGTTTGTTTGTGTTCGGCTCGTTTTAACTCGAAATACTACTAATCAATTATATATCTTTGATGAGTAGTATTTAAAAAAAAAATCATTGACTATAAGGCTACAAAGATTTATAATCAATTAAAAGTATTAATGAAGAAAATAAAATAAAAATTATTAAATTAGATTCAAATGATGTTTTAAATCTTGTCATAATCTTTAACATCTTATGACTACGTGATTAGGGTTGTCAAAACCACTCTTTGTTCGTGAACGGCTCGTGTTTGACTCGCTAAGCAAACGAGCCGAACACGAACACACCTTTTGAGCTCGAAATATAAATGAGCCGAACACGAGCTGAACTTGGGCTCGCTCGTGTTCAGCTCGTTTACACCCTTAAATGTCAGTAGAGTGGTAGAGGATTTCAGAAATATTCATGATGGCTACGGTTTTGAATTGACTAATGAAGGTAGAATCATTTTAGATTTTGTTTTAGCGTATGATTTTGTTATTAGTAAGATTAAGGCTTTGTTGTTGTTGTATGATTTTGTTATTACTAATACTTTATTCAAGAAAAGAGATAAACATCTTATTACTTATAAGAATAGATCTTATAAAACACAAATTGATTATTTTCTTGTGAGAAGAAGAGATCGTTGAGATTGTAAAAGTTTTAAGGTCATTCCAAGTGAAGATTTAATTCCCAACATCGATTATTAATTCTATATTTTAAGATGAAGAGTTGTAAAATAAAGAATACTGAGACTCATTATTGTAGAATTAGATAGGGGAACCTAAAAGACATAAATAAATTTATTTTTTTGAGTAAAATTCAAGATTTCAAAATTTGGGATGTTCATGAAGAATCAAATGCTATATGGGATAAAGTAACAAACACTATTAAACAAGTAGCAAAAGATGTACTTAGAGAATCAAAAAATTTTTTTTTATAAATACAAATAGTTGGTGGTGGAATAATAATGTGCAAGAAAAGATAAAATATAAGAAATTATGTTATAAAAATTGGTTTAAATATACAAGTATAGAGAATTGAGAAAAATATTAAACGACTCACAGGGAGTCTAAAAGAACAATATATGACGCTAAAATTCTGCTTTTAATGATCTTTATAATAGATTATATACTAAGTAGGGTGAAAAATATATGTATAAACTAGTCAAAGAAAGAGAAAAGAAAAGTAAAGATTTAACTCGAGTAAAGTGTATTAAAGATGAAAAATAAAAAAAAAAATCTTAAAAAAAGATATTCAACATAAGTGGGTGAGTTATTTTAATAAATTTAATGAAATTTCNATCTTAAAAAAAGATATTCAACATAAGTGGGTGAGTTATTTTAATAAATTTAATGAAATTTCTGAAAATACGATCGACCTTAGTGATCTTAATATCGTTAATAATAATAAAATGTTTCATTTTTTACCGTCACATTAGTAAAAAAGAAGTTGAAGTGGCTTTAAAGAAAACCAAGGGTGGAAAGTCTGTAGTACCTGATGATATCCAAATTGAAGCGTGGGAATATTTAGGAGATTTGGGAGTTTCTTGGCTTATTAAACTCTTTAATATTATTTTAAAAACTAAAAAGATGTCTGAGGAGTGGAGGAAGAGTATTTTGGTCCCCATTTTTAAGAATAAATGAGATGCACAAGAGTGTGCAAATTATAGAGTAATTAAGTTGACATGTCATACTTTAAATTTTTGGGAGAGGGTAATTGAACATAGGTTAAGACGCATTACAAAGATTTCTCATAATCAATTTAGATTTATGTCGGGCAAGTCTACTATGGAAGCTATACATTTATTGAGAGTTCTTGAGAAGAAAGGTATTGATATGACTTATATTCAAGTCATTAAAGATATGCATACTAGAGCTGTTACTTGGGTTCGAACTGAAGTAGGATTGGCTAAATATTTTTTTATTTTTGTTGGATTATATTAGGGATTGACATTAAACTCATATCTTTTTGCTTTAGTTATAGATGATGTTAGTGGACATTTACAGGAGGATGTACCTTGGTGTATGTTTTTTGCTGATGATATCCTTCTCGTGGATAAGACACGAGAAAAAGCCCAGGAAAAACTTGAATTATGGAGGTCTACATTGGAGTCTAAAGGCATTCATTTGAGTAGAACTAAAACTGAATACATGGAATGTAATTTTAATAGTAGTAGCTCTAGTGACAGAAGTGTAATTTTGGGTGATCAAATTTTTAAAAGATGTGATCAATTTAGATATCTCGGGTTTGTTGTTCAAAGCGATGGTGATATAGATGGGGATGTTAATGGTAGAATTCAAGTTGGTTGGTTGAAGTTGGTTGGTTGAAGTGAAGGAATGCTTCGGGCCTTTTGTGTGATAGACTGAAAAGAAAATTCTATAAGATGGTGGTGAGACCTGCAATGCTCTATGGCGCTGAATGTTGGCCTTTAAAAGAGAAGCATAATACTAAGTTAAGTGTGCCGAGATGAGAATGATTAGGTGGATGAGTGGCTTTACAGTTGGAGACAAAATGGGAAATGATTATATCTGCGATAGTAGAGCCACTGACGGACAAAATTAGAGAGAGCCGTCTTAGATGGTTTGGACACATTGTAATCCGATTAGGAGAGTAGATATTTTAGATTTGACTTATGTTAAGAAA